>JASANX010001035.1:2501-62501 GCA_030849745.1 Trypanosoma scelopori
CCCCCCCCCCCCCCCCCCCCCCCCCCCCCAGTCGCGTTTACCGCGTGCGGTGCCCGTCCGGGTCACAATGTGCCCTTCATCCCCCACCACCACCACCACCACACCCTTATTTCTTCGTGGCTGTGCCAACAGCGTGGTGTTGATGCTCTTACTAGACACATTTGCGTTTCCCCTTCTTTTTTTCTTCTTGTCGTTGTTGTGTTTCTCCTTCCCTTACTACACTATCCGCGCTGGCGATGTGCAGCCGGAGGGAAAGTTATTGCAAACGAAAGGCGACTAAAGCGAGGGGGTGGTGGTGGTGGTGGGGGGAGAAACAAAGCAATTCTACTTGTCTGTCTTGCGATGAATCCCACAGGGGAAGTTATGTACGATACATCTTCGTCGCAACCGCGGCGGTATATGGTGCAGCCGCACTATACCCCCACGGAGGTCCAGGAGCGATACGTTCGGCAGGAGAAGGTGGGTGAGGGATCATACGGCGTCGTGTACAAGTGCCTTGACAAGCAGACGGGGCAGATTGTTGCCATGAAGCGCATTTCTTTGAAGCTAAAGGACGAGGGAGTTCCAGCGACGGCAGTGCGTGAAGTGTCGCTCCTGCGAGAGCTCAATCACCCGTACGTGGTGCGATTGATTGATGTTTCTCTCCATGAATCAAAGCTATTGCTGATATTTGAGTACATGGAGAAAGATCTTCAGGGGCTGCTGAAGCAGCGCGCCACACCGTTGATTGGAGGAAAACTTCGTCGCATCATGTACCAACTCCTCCTTGGGCTGCACGCCTGCCACAGCCGTCGTTTTGTTCACCGCGACATTAAGCCGAGTAACATTCTTATCAACCGTGACGAGAGTGTGGTGAAATTGGCAGATTTTGGGCTGGGCAGGGCGTTTCGCGTGCCGCTTCAGACGTACACGACGGAGGTGATGACGCTATGGTATCGTGCACCAGAGGTGCTTTTGGGCGACAATCACTACCTCCCTGCCGTTGACATGTGGTCGATGGGCTGCGTTATGTCCGAGCTTGCGCGTGGAACGCCGTTGTTTGCGGGTGACACCGCCATCAGTCAGCTATTTGCCATTTTCCAACTCCTCGGCACCCCTTCTGAATCGACGTGGAGCGGCGTCGCGTCGCTCTCACATCACAACGTGGACTTTCCGCAGTGGAGACCAACGCCGCTCAGCAGTGTTGTGCCAACTTTAGATCCAGAGGGTGTTGATTTGCTGCAGCGCATGCTGGTGTATAACCCGCGTATGCGCATTACGGCGTATGACGCTCTGCGGCATAGCTGGTTTGACGATGTCCGACAGGAGATGAATGAGGGGGTCTGTATGTGACACAATGCGCAAGTGATTGAATGAGATGAGATGAGAGTGGATGGAATGAAATTGAGGTGTCGACGACCAGACGCGTGTGTAAATGTACACTCACACCCACAGACACAGACAGAGAGAATGCGAGAGTAGTGTGGGGAGGTGTGTGGTGGAAGGGCTAATGACTTCATTAGGGGGACGCGAGTAGTGCTGCACGCAGTCAATAGGAACAACAACAAACAAATGGCAGCAGCAGCATCATCATCATTTCCATCGGATCCAGAGCCAGCCGTGTTGTTCATTGTAGCAATACGGAGGGGGTGGTCACGAGGTCCATAGAGGGTGCTCCTCCTGCGACCATCTTCAATTTCACAACGCTGTGGAACTGGCGAAGGGCGAGATGAGTGGCAGCAGCAGCAACAAATTCACAACAGAAAAAAAAAAAAGGAGCCATTACAACAACGACAACAACGGCTGGTAGCGTACACCACCACCCTCTCCACCCCACCCAAAAAAAAAAAAAAAAGAGAGCGAGTTAGCGAGCGAGGGACATATAAACATAAATATGTAATGTTGTGCTTGTAGGAGAGAGTGGGGGGGGGGGCAGTGAGGGCAGAAGTAATAACAGCGCCGGGCATGGCATTCCTTCCGTGCACATGGATGTGTGTTGGGCGTGTTCAGTCAACACGTTGCCGTAGTGCAGAGGGGCGTGAGGGGAGGTGCGTTGGAGGAAAGTGGAGGAGATTCAAAACAGTCGAGAGCAGAGAAACGATGTGTGCTCTGCTCGCTGCGGCAGCAGACGTTGATGTGTTGTTCTGCCGAGTGGATTTGACATTCCACCGGAGCGGGTGTTTCTTCTCAAGCACACATCTCGTCTCATTTCTCTCCCGTGCGCGTGCGTGTCTGGGGGCTTACTGTCTTCTGTTTTGTTTCGTGTGTCTGTGGAGTTCCCCCCCACCCCCCCCCCTTCCGCCTCTTGCACTCTTTACTTTCAACTCCCCGTCTTCCCCTGCTCGCACCTGCTGCCGTGTTGTTCTTGCCGCTCTTGTGTTTCGTGCGGGTTGTGGACGGTGCATGGTGGGGGTGCTCCGCCACGCGCGGCAATCGCTCCCGTCGCGCCTCCCCTCTCTTTCACACGCTCCTTCTCCTTCTCCTCCTCCTCCTTTTCTCTCTCATTGGCGTCTGACTGTAGCGCCACGCAGCGGCGCTGATTGCAAGTAAACGGGGAAAAGACGCAGTTGCACAGCTGTGAAGAATTTCTCTTTTCTTGTTTGTTTCTTTGTTTCTTGCCTGAGAAGGCCACTTAAACAAGAGGTTCGTGTATATTGCAGCGCAGCTGCATCATCGTCATCGTCGCAACGACAACAGCAGCAACAGCAACCGATAGGCACGCAGGCAGAGGCAACCTTGACGCTCATCGCCCATTTTTTTTTTTTTCCTTTGGTTGGTTGTGTTTACATCAATCTTTTCCCTTAGTCTTGTTTTTTTTTTTTTTTTTCTGGGGAAACGGGGATTGGCGCTGGTGGCAGCTGCTGCTGTGCTTCTCACCTCGTGGCGTGTTGTCAATCCTCCGACCTTTGTTCATCTGCAACATAAATCATGACTCTGGAGGCGTCCTGCAGCGCATTGTACTTCCCTGAACCTCCAATGGACAACATTTTGACACTCACATGGCAGTGGAAGGAGTCTACTGCACCAACATCGTACTGCAGCGTCATATTCAAGGTAAAGTCGTCCGCACCTCATCTATTCTACGTGCTTCCGCGCTACGGTGCACTGCTGCTGTCGGACGCGTCTGGGAATCGCTGCGAATCTCGTGCAACACAGGTTGTCTTTGGTCTACGAACTGCATCTTTGACCTCCGCCGCTGCCGGGGCTGCGGACGCGTTGAGTGAGGTCGCCGTTTCAACTCTGCGGCGCTCAAGCATGTCTACCGGCGCTAGTAGGAACTACCAGGAACGCTTTGCCATTGAATTTTTTTTTGTATCTTCGGACTCTGCAACGTACAATCGCCTGGCAGCGGCGTTAACCGCTGATGGGCGTCTGACGGAGGTGGTGCGAGACGTGTGGCGTCTCGCCATGTCAGGGACAGTGCAGGCGGTGCGGGGCACACCGATCAGCTTGAAGGCATTTACGGAAGGGGTCACAATGGACGCTGCGAAGAAGACGGATGGTGGTGCGGTAGCGGTGGTGGTGGTGCCGGCAGCGGCACGGCTCGTGCCCCCCTCCCTTGAGGAACGGGCGGTGAGCCGTGCCTCGGTGCCCTCTGCGCGCGATGAGGCTGTCATCTCTGCTGAGGAAAGTAGTTTGGAAAGCGGAAAAAGTGGCATGGGCGAATTACGTGCGCTGAAGCTCGGCATCGATGCGCTTCGACACCACTCGGCTGCGAAACTCACCCACGATAACCCCTCGTTGAGGCCGGCGGTGTCTGCTTCGGTTGTTCCTGCCGCCACTGTAGTGAAAGGTGCAGACATCAACCCTGCACGCAAATACGTATGTAGTGACGGGGCGTCGGCAGACATTACGATGAGTATGCCCGATGCGAAGGACGCCATCTCACGTGGGACAAGGACGGGCCTGCCGCTGTTTATGGTGCTCGCAGCCATGTTTGGCACGTACGTCATGTCTATGCTTATGTGGCGTGGAGGCACCAGAAGCGACAGTTTCCGAGGTTGAAGCCCGTGTTGTTGTTGTTGTTGTTGTTTTTTTGAGGGAAGGGGGGGGGGGGGAGGAGGTCGCTTCGGTGTGTTTGAGGGTTTTGCCAAATCAGTCGTGTGTTGATACAAGTCAAACTCAATAGCACTCCGAAGCGGAAATATATTTTCCTCCTTCTTCGTATTCCCTGCAGTGCACCCAACCCAAAGAACCAAAAAGAAAAAAAAAAGAAAAACCAACCGACAAACTTGCAAACGAAGAACGAGAAACGAGAGGAATCATGCCGATGGATTCCAAAGAGTGAAGCGATTCCTTATGTGTGTCTATGACCGTCTTCCTCCCTCTCACCCTCTGTGTCTGTGTAGAGGAGAGAGAGAGACACGCACACACACACACGCACTGAGAGGGTGGGGTGGGGGGGGGGGGGGGGGGAAAGGCTGAGCGATGTTACAGGCGGACAACGAAATAATGGCGAAGCTGAGAAGTGCACAGACTAGAGCGCTTTGTGTGTTATTATTGTGATTGTTTTCTCTTCTGTCCTCCTCGTTTATGTCGTTTGTTTGTTTATGGTTTGGTGCCTTTTAGCTTCGTGCGTTGCTTCTGCGACACACGCACTTTTCTTCTTTGTTGTTGTTGTTCAAACACCCTCGGCCCTTCACTTCACTTTACTTCACTGCCTCTCTTCCTCCTCGTAATGCGCACGTATATACACATATATATATATATATATATATGTTGGCAGTTATGGTTGTTTTGCCTCTGGCGGTAGACGAGGAGGGATGGCGTGCACTTCTCCCTCCCTTATTGCGCTGCGCCCCTTTTCTTGCGTCATCTCTCCGTCTGTCTTCCTCTGCCGCCACAAGCGTGCCGTCGGCGAAGAGGGAACAAAAAAAAGAGGGGGGGGCAGGTGCGACAAAACGTCTTGGTGTTTTGGCTCTTCTGTGGAAGGGAGGCACAGAAGCAGAAGGAGAGAAACAACAACAACAGAGAATGACGGCTGGCAGGGCTGGCGCAGGAGCCACGGGGGGGCGTGTCATTAAGCAAAAGGTACAGTCAAACCGCGGTGCTTCATATGCCACACGCCTTTTTAACACACTCTGGACGTACCGTGTCGGTCAACTCACCACGAGCAACGTGCGCCGACTCAAGGAGGCGGCCATTCCATTCGAGTACGGTGGCGGTGACCGTGGCGGGGCGAGCGGCCAGAGGACGAACGGTGGTGGCGACGGCGATGGCAATAAGTACGACGACGAGCACCGTGACACCCCCGTGAGAAGTGACCTGCAGCCACACGCGCTGCACAAGTTTACGGGTGACGACAGCTGGTCTCTTCTTGTTGCCGTCCCGAAGAACTCGGATCACTTTCGGAACGTCGTGGAGTGCTCCCGCGGGAGTCTCATGCTGGGCCACACTGACCCCCAACTTTTTCACTGGTTCAAGCAGCTTGGCACACTGCCCCCGCGGGCCATTCTCTCCGGCCAGATGGAGCTGCTGTCGGGTGACATGCAGCAGGAGGCGTGGGAGCAGACGTTTTCGCGCCACCCGGTGATCCACAATATCGCGCAGGACATGTGGGCGCGAAAGGAGAGCAAGACGGATGAGGAAATCGTCACAATCGAGCGACGCGAGCGCGAGGAAGATGAGAGGCGTATGCGACGCATGAGCAGCAGCGACTGGCGCGCCAAGTTCAAGGAGCGTGAACGCAACCCCACCGCGGAGGAGGACGAGGAGCGGCCTGTCTACGTCATCAAACCAGAGACCTTTGCGCTCCTACGCATGCGACCGGAGGTGAAGTTGTGGATGAACTTTGCCTCGCAGACACAACGCGTGTGGGAGCCAGCGATTCCAGACTCAGACCCACTCTGCCGCTGCGCCCCACGCTTCATACGCATGCTGAACCTCGCACGGCAGAAGCTCGTGCCATCACTCAACATGAACTTCTCCCTAAAGCTGACTAACGCCTTTGTGTTTGAGATAGACGAAAAGGGGCTCTGGGCGATGGGAACGCAAGAGAACCTCGATGCAAATGCTGCGGCGAACGGTGTGGCACGCGAAGAGTGGACAGAGCTGCGGTTGGAGTTCGGCAAGGAACAAGTGATACGGACGGAGCAGGAGATGGAGTGGTGGGTGCGTGGGCTGACGAAACTTGGGGCGCCGGAAATGTCCCAATCGAACAGCAGCATCGAGGACGCCGGATTGAACCCAGAGGACTACGACTACCGTCACATCTGAACAGAGCACCAGACACGCACGCACACCACACAAACCACGCCGAAAAATAGCGACAGAAGAAAAAAAAAAAAAAGCAAAACAACAAAAAAGAAGGAGCCAAGACGTTGAGAGGGACGGGGCGACTTGATGGTTCGTCTTTGCGCATTCTGTGCGCGTCGGTCACTGGAGAGGACTGGTGGAAATGTCTGTGGCTCAACTTCGATGTTGCGCCGTTGGGAAGCTGCCGTCATGAAATGACGACATTAGTCCTGACTTCGACTCCGTTATTCATTTTATGGATTGGTTGGCTCTGTTTCTTCCTTCTTTTTTATTTTCTTTTCAGTTTAGTTGCACATCTCGAGTGCGAGCGGCAGGTGTGGGTATTAAAAAAAAAAGGGGGGGGGGGAGTGTGGGCGGGGAGGAAAGAGAAAGACAGCGGCAGTCTGAGCTCTCTCTCTCTCTCTTTTTTTTTTTTTTTTGCCTTCTCGCTCGCTCACTGCCTGCTTGCTTGCTCCAGGCCCCACGCAACGCCAACGGGACACACACACACACACACATCGGATTTAACGCCCGAAAGGGAACAGCAACCAACAGCAAAGCGAAAGAGTCGAAGATGCTGCATTTGCGCGTTCGCGGACGTGGTCTGTCGAGCCTGTGCGTTTCTTTTACTGTGTTTGCCCTTTTGTTCAATGCATGCATGTGGCGGTGGTGGACCGCTGGGAACCGCGGCGATGGGAACAATAATGTCAGCAGCCCATCCATTTCGAACGATTTCCTTCAGATTGTGATGCGTGTACCGCCCCCGTCCTTCGCGCCGCGGAATGTGGGTCTGCAGCTCCTCCTCGAGTACAAGGCGGAAGAACTGGAGCGACGGCGACAGCAGGAGGAGGCCAATGACAGTCCCATCACAGAGGAGGAACTTCTGCGGGCGCGACGCAACATTGTCACAATGTTGTTGCCAAGCGAGAACAACACGTCTGTAGGCGTGACCTGCGCGAGTTGCTCGCAATTTGTGCTGCCTCCCCCCGCAAATGGATACAGTGAGTGCATCCGGCTGTTGGGTGATTGGTTGGTTCTACACCTTGCAAACCTTGTCGTTTCCGAAACACATGATGCTGCACCGGTTATTGTGGATTACGGTTGCCTCATTGGTGCGTCACTCGCGCGGCGGCATACCCGCAGCACAGTGCTCTGCGTCTTCGACCCGCATGATGATAATTTTGGATCACAGGAGGTCCTGCCTAACCTCATTCGAATAGTTGCATCTGGCGGTTTCCTCAATGGATTCGCCCCATTCTTCTCGTCATGCAACTTTATCAGTGTGTCAACCGTATTTTTTCCCCTTGTACCAACGCGAAGCTCGTTGCAGAATCATCATGCCGAGAGAATGCTGATGCAGCTTGTTGCGCATATCGTACGTGGTAGTGGTGTCGTGCTGGCTGTGCTTCCGGTGGACAACTGCGACATGCTGCATAAGCGCTGGCTGGACTCCGCATTAAGATCCCTCAGTACTCCTGACGCTGTTCCTCAGTTGGAGGCCCTGAGGCGCAGGACCACGGTGCGTTGCAGGGTCCTAGCCGACTTTGAGAGGCATCGACATGAGCGAATGCACAGCGGGTGGCGCGAGACGTCGCTGCGTTTGTTTCAGCTCACAGTGACGTACTCCGCCCGTCTTTGTCAGAAGACGTGGAATGCCCCGCTGCTGCAGTGGGAGCGTGTTGTGCTTTGTGTATACAACAGGAGCCGTGTGCGTTATCGTGTCATTGACCTCTCGTCTCGTAGCGTTGGCAGACGAACGAGTGCACGCGTGATTCACCCCTTACAGTACGTTCCATCGCTGAACGTTGCCACCTTGCTTGCCGCGGGCCTTTCTGTGTATGAGCGGCTGCGGCTGCTGAGCGGCATGATTGCTACTGCGCGCTATAGCGACCCGCTGCCGCACAACTGGATGGTCGGTAACGAGAAGATCAACGCCGTCGGTGGACGTGTGTTCCGCATAGACAAAGTGGACAAACGCTTTGATGCCGCCGTGGCGGAGGAGCAGAACTACTGGGCCCACTCTGTCCGCGGCTACCTGCACCTCCTGGCGCACCACTTGTGTTTTCCCGTTGAAAGTGATGGTGTGGTGTCGGTGCTCTACGCACTGGACGTCGAAAGCCGACACGCATGTCGTAGATGCATTGAGACCTGTGCGTATTTTCCAAAGGGCGCCGAACCGTGTACGCCATGCATGTTATGTGCTGCTGGTGTGGCAAGATACGCGGATGGAAACGAGTCGCTGGAGGGCCATCCGCGAAATGTTGAGACGGTATCCCTCCAGAAGAAGGGGCTGATGGCAGCAAAGTCATGCAGGGAGGAATACGCGAGCTATCGCGCCGCCATGATGGTGTGGGAGACGTGGCGCCGGAGGGACATGCGGAGCGCCATACGGTTGTGATATATATTTTTTCCCTGCGTCCTCTTGAATCGCTGTTTTTATCCTTCTCGGGGACGAGGGGTGTTGAAATGGAGGCAGCACGCCTTCTTCTTGTGGGTGATTTTTGTTTTGTTTTACTTTTGTGGGTGTTGGACATGCGCATGTCTGAGACACACACACATACACACACACCGCTGGCGGAAGAAACATCGATGTGGGTTGGAAATTGTGCAACTCCAATGCAATGCGAATGCGTGACGGGCACATCAGTTACTCCTGATCCCGTGGTGCACAAACGCAGCAATGATGCCGACACCACCACCACCACCACCACCACCACCACCACCAGCAGCAGCAGCAGCAGCAGCAGCAGCAGCAGTGTTATACGCTGGTGGTGGTGGTGGTGGTGGTGATGATGCCGCCTTGTCTACGTTGTTTTTAGTTTTTTTTTTTTCTCCCTTCCTTTTCTTCTTTTCTTTTGTCGTGCATTTTTTTTTGGGGGGGGGGTTTAATGCGTTCCCATTATTTCCTGCTTCAAAAGCCCCTCTGTGAGTTTGTCGCGCAGCAATCTAATGTCTCAGCAACTGTGGTCGCACACCAGCATGCGACACCCACAACAGCAACAACAGCAACAACAGCGGCAATCGCCACGAACACCACAGCAACAAGAACAACATCAACGATCTCAGCAAATGAAGCATGTGCATGTGGAGCAGCAGTCCAGAGCGATGCCTCAGTGGCAGCAATTGGATGCACCGCCAATGGCCATGGCGTCGCAGATGATGTACCCACCAATGCCACCGCAGCGCCAGGTGTATCCCGGGCAGTCTCCACCATGGGGTATGCCGCCACCGATGCATCAAGGAGGGTACGGCCAGCAGGGGTGCTGCGACCAGCCGTGTTGCGGCCCTCCCGGGCAACCAGGCCCGTGTGATTGCTGCTTCGCCCCCACGAATGGTACGTGTTGTCTCTGCTGCGGCGGTGGTGGTGCGTGGGATCCGTACTGTTGCGGGCCACCGACTGCTCCAACCTGCACTAGTTGCATGACTTCTTATTGCGATTGGACATATTGCATTCTAGCATTCTTCACTCTTATGAGCACTTCGGCCTTCATCACTGTTATGTTGTTTGCCGGGAGGGATGATATTTTTAAACGCTTTGATGCAGTAAGCGCGGTGGCCCTTGACGAAAAAATAGCCAACAACATTGCACCATCACCGCAGTGTAGCTCTACATATCTGCTGGGCATCTCGGGCGCCATTTCCCCCAATGATGCCCTCACTGCCACTGTCTTTGCCCTTCAGATTAGCTCGTGGAATCTGCAGAGAAACATTTTGTATTTTATTGCCATGTCTTTCACCTTCATCACGCTTCTGTATGCTGCCATCGTATCACTGAGGCGTGGGAAGAGCCTGGCAATACCGACAGTTAGTAATTCCCTTCAACATAAAGAGCAGCAAGAGGAACAGGGGCAGCAGCGGAGACAACAACAGCAACAAGAGGCGCAGCCAGGGCAGCGAGGCGAGCGGCCGCAGGGGAATAAGTTGTCCCGCGAGAGGGATAATGTGGTCTGCTCTAATGAGCAGATTCAGCAGCAGCAGTCGGGAGGACAACCTCCAAAGTTTTCCCCAGTTCCCCAGACTCGTGGGCCCATTGAGTTGTATGGAACGCCATTCTATGAATTCATGCGCGTTGCGTGGTTTGTGATGGGCGTGGTGGTTGTGTTTTGGGCCTGTAGCCTTCTGATTTCCTTCTGGACATTTTCCAGCTGCTACCGCCTTTCCACGAAAGGAAATCTGAAGGAATTTTTTGACGAGTACCATACGCGCTTTATCGCCAGCGTCATTTGCGTCACGATTTACCTCGCCTGGCCCCTTGTGAACATTTTTGTCGAGTGCGCCCTGTGGCTGGCGTTCTTCCTGCCGTGGATCATCTTCCGCAGCGCCTGCAAGCCCGGCATTGGGAACCTGCGCCCCGCGTTGCCGCTGGACGAGGTGCCTGGTTATATTAGACTCGATATGTTTTTTATGGACTTTGGCGACATTAGGCGCGTCGGTTTCTCGGAGTCGGCATGGAAAATCCTGACGGGAGGCACCGCACCATTTTTTTCGTGCTATGAAGATACATCCGTCGACCGCGATCCGACAATGTCAGCGCTGTTGCTGCTGCAACAGCAACAACAGTACGAGTGGTACGCACGCATGCAGAGTGTGTACCCGATGGGAATGGGGATGCAACCCCCGCCATCCCCCACCTCCATCTCCATCTCCGCTGCCACTAATTCCGCCAATCTGGTCGCACAGACTGCCAATGTAAGTGAAGAAGGCAGCGTGCACCGGCGGCACCGCCACAGTCGCAGTCACAGTCACAGTCGAGGATCCCACCGCAGGAGCGACGCGGGCACAGCTGTCGCACAGGACGCGGCTTGCAATAGCCTTGAGCCGCCATATTTTGAAAGAAGAACTCCCCAGCGTGCCGCGGAACTAGCACGTGATGGTGATGGAGATAATGCCGTGGAATCCCCGAGGCGTTCGCGGCATCGCAGTGCCGAAGGGCACGGCAGCCGCTCACGTCACCGCCATAGATCACGAGACCATCACGATGGATCATCGCGCAGACGCAACGCAGATGACGGTGGCGAGACCAACGGAGAGAGCGCTGGAGGAACTCGCAGCAGGCATCGTCACCACAGACGTAGCGAGCACGGCGGCAACAACAACAACAACAACAACAATGCCACCCCCACTCGCCTTAACAACGCAGATCTTGACCGGATGCTGGAAGAGCTCTAGTTTAGCATCAATTGCGGTAGGAAGGCAAATATCATGAGATGGCGGGGAAAACAAAGAAAAAAAACAAACGACAGAAAACAAACAAACAAACAAAAAAAAAAAGGCTGCACGCCCACCGCGACAGAGTGAAGTGGGGAGGAAGTCGCTTAATATATATATATATATATATATATATGGGCATGTACGTAGATTGTGTGGTATACATACATATGTGTGTGTGTGTGTGTGTGTGCAGATGGTGGTGGGAGCAGCAGCAATGAGATGAGATGAGGTGACGCTGACGGCATGTGGGCGCAAATGAAGTGAGCTGGCGAGACGGAAGTCAAGTGCGCCGAAGGGGTGGGGGCGGCGTGAGGGATTCACGCCCCGGTTCCCCCTCCTTTTTTTTTGTTTGTTTGTTTTGTATTTGATTTTATTGTTGTGTTTCCATCAGTTGCCCATCTTTGGGACATTTCCCTCACGCCACTTCTCTCCGTTAGCGCCCCGCCTCTCGTACTTCCGCCTTTCCTTTTCCTCTTCATTTGTGTGTTTCCCTCCCACCATTTTTCCTCCTCCTCCTCCTCCTCCGCTCCACCGTCGATACCCCCACGTTCTTCAGCTTTTTTGTGTGTGTATGTGTGTTGTTGTTCGCTGCATGACCGTGTGCGGATTTGATACCATCCAGCCATTCGATTTTATTATTTTCGTCTTCTTCTTCCTCCATTTTTTTTTTTTTCGTTCCCGTTTCTGTCGTACACTTCAATGCGTCTTCGGCAGCTGTTGGGTCTTGTGACGATGAGGGTTCTCTCTCTGTGTGTCTCTGTGTGTGTGTGTGTGTGTTTGTGTGCACGTGCATGGATGTAAACACGCCGTTCACATGCACGAAATTGCAGCAGTTCCAGCCAACCAATATACATATATATATATATATATACCACAGTTGATTCTGTGGGGGTGGGCGGTGGCTTCATTAGCGGCGAAACCTAAAAAAAAAAAAAAAAAACAGAAAAGAAAACGCCTGAGAGGCATTCAAGTCTCGCGGTTGTACATGTAGATAAATACACAAATTCATAGATACATATACATATATGTATATGTGTGTGTGTGTGTGTGTGTATGATATGTGTGCAGTGCAGGCGTGTTAGAGGCGGCAACGAGCCGCCGTTGCCCAAAGCGGCGGTACAGCCAACATAGACAGTAGCACCGTGAGGGAAGAGCGGGGAGGTGACGGAGAGGGGCGTGGCAGCAGTGTAGGAAATGCTGCGAAAAAAAAAACAACAACTGGGAGAGATGTCGTGTCTGTCTGTGTGTGTGTGTGTGTGTGTGTGTGTGCCGTTATTGTTGGTTTTTGTTGTTGTTGTTTTTTTGTTTTGCCCCCGTCTCTGCCCATCTTTTCATTCATTCACTCACCCACCACCCGTCGGCAGTTTGTCCGTCCGCCCGCCCGTCCCCTCACCCTTTTTTTTTTTTTCCTTTTGTTGTTGTGGTGGTGGTGGGGTGGTGTTTGTTTTTCCCCTCCTTTATTTTTATTATTTGACAATCTTTTGTCGCAGTCGGCGTCCGCTGCCTCCGCGCCGCCCCCATCATGCCCCCCTCCCCCCTTTCTTTTTCTTTTTCCTTTTCTTTTTTTTCCGTAGCCTGCTGCAAACTTCTTACCGCTTGTTTTCCAGCGTCTCTTTTCCTCTTCCGTTCGGGCGAGTTCACGCCAAAGAGGTGGGGTGGCGGCGGAAGACGACGTGTGTCCAAACGGAGGGCGTCATTAAACGGATATGCCGCGCCTGTTTGATGGTCCGACGGGCGACGTTGACGCAGCATTTGTTCACAAGGTGCAGCACCAGCTACTCCCGTCTTCGCTGTCATCATCAGCAGTATCGCCGGCAGTCGGTGGTGGCGATACGGCGCTGCGGGCCTCCTCAATCTACAGCGCTGTGCATTGCTTCGCACGTGCAGAGAATGTGGAGGAGCAAAAGCAGCAGCCTGAGGAGGCTGCGACGGCTCAACATGTAGAAACTCTGCCGCCAAGTCTGGCGCATGCACTGCCACCCGCGCTCGCTCGCCGAGGTGTTGGGCCAAAGGATCCTCTTTTGCAGCGGAAATTGCGCAAGCAGCAGCAGCAGCATCAATCGATGCAGTCGATGTCTGCGTCGGGGAATGACAGCAAAGATAGCGTCTCGGCGAATATAGAGCAGCTGCAACAAGAGCAACAGCACGCATTGCACTGGAGCAGGCGGCCACTGAGCCTAATGACGTCTGCTGGGTGGGATGTGTTCCGCGAGCAAGTGGGCATCCACGTGGAAGTGGTTGCGCGTCGTACTTCGAGTCAACAGCAACAGCAACGGCAACGGCAACAGCCAATGACGGAAAAGTACACCGCCGAGGTGCTCCGTCCAATTCGCTGTTGGGAGGAGGCGCGCTTGCCGCTTGCGCTCGGCACCGTCGTCTCGCGGCGCTACCTGCTGCCATCCTCAATCCAGTCGCAATGTGTGCCGCTTGCCATGGCAAGTGCGGCGACGGCGAGTGGAAAGGTGGACGTGCTTGGTGTAGCGGAGACTGGCAGTGGCAAAACAGCCGCATATTTAATCCCATTGCTTGATGACGTGCTGAGACGCACGCCGCGGCTACTGGGAAACAGTGAGCTTATTTCTCACGGGCCCCTCGCTCTCGTTGCGGTACCAACACGCGAGCTAGCAGATCAAGTGACGCACGAGGCCCTCGGGTTTGTGCGTGGCATCCCTGCTCCGGAGCTCCGGGAGCTGGTGAGACGGGAATACGAGGACGATGGCGATGATGACAGTGACAAGAAGAACGCGAACGGCACCGTCGGTAGGTGTAATCTGAAAGGCTCTGGGGCGGAGCAGCAGCAGCAGCACAACACACTGGATGAAATACGTGTGGTGAAGGTTGTTGGGGGCGAGCGTGTAGAGTTGCAATACGATGCTTTGGCTGAAGGCGCTCACGTGGTGGTTGGAACCCTTGGACAGCTCGAAGCGCTGCTGCATCAACGCCTGCTCGCTCTGGGCAACACACGCTTTGTCGTTCTCGATGAAGCAGACCGCATGATTGAAGAGCAGCAGCAGGCGAGCCTCGTTGCCGTGCTCGAGCGGTGCCCGTTGCCCCGACAGACCATCATGCTCACCGCGACACTGAACGCTGCGTGTGAAGAGGTGGCATTGAAGTATTTCTCCCCAGACGGCTTTGTTGTGGTGCGTGTGCCACACCGCTGCTCCACCATCACGCAGGGGTTCGAATTGATGCCGAGTGATCCGTGCGTCACAGGGGGAGAGGGTGGGGGAACTGCAGCGAGTGGGGGCAGGGAAAAGGAATCCCAACAAAAGCAGCAGCAGCAGCAGCAGACAATGGAGCGCTGCCACAATCCGCTGTTACATCCGATAAAGTTTGCACGTCTTGTCACGTACTTGGCATATGCTGCCCCCCCTATTGTGGTTTTTGCGAATGAAAGGCGCACATGCGATGCGCTGCAGAAGGAACTGCGGGCGGAGGCGGCACACCTCGCCACATTGGAGGAATCCTTTTCTCTAGAAACGCTCGTGGGCGAATTGCCGCCTGTCCTGCAGCGAGGCGCACACGTTTCACAACGGCGCCGGTCGGGGTTGGGCGTCAGCAACATGCTCTCTGTTGCGGTGGTGCACTCAGAACAGTCACAGGCTGAACGACGGCGGCTTGTCGATTTCTTCCGGCGTGGGGAGCGACGTGTGCTGCTCACCACCGATCTTCTCGCGCGTGGTTTGGATGTGCCAAATATATCGCTTGTCGTCAACTATGACATGCCAAGAGTAGATGCCCCTATTGCTGCTGCTGCTGCTGCTGCTGGTGGTGGTGGTTGTGGTGGTACAGGTGGCGAGGATGCGGTGCAAAGGTACATCCACCGCATTGGCCGAACAGGGCGTGCCGGTGCAAGTGGTGCGACGGTGTCTTTCGTGTGCCTTCCGTCGAAGTTGATTCAGCGTGCCCAGCAGCACGTTCTTCGTGCTGCTACCGGTGATCCGGCGGAGCACCACGCGCATATGCGGCGTCTGGATATGACGATTGGTGCCTCGGTAAAGGCGGTGACGCATGAGTTGGATAGACGTGAGCTGACGGGCCCCAAAGGTGGCCACGACTTGGACGAGCATCTGGTACTGCAACCAAATGAAGAGGAGGAGGAGGAGGGGCTCAACGCTGACGACGATGACGACGATGGTGGTGGCGGTGACGGTGCACCGCCGCAAGCACGGAGACGCGTTGAGCAGCAGCCGCGGCGGCACAGTGATACTTCACCGCCTGCCTTCCCGCATGATGAGTTACTGTTGCAACCGCTTTGGGCGTTTCTGGTCGATTGCGCCGAGGCAAACGCGGAAGGAGCCGCCGCAGGTCGCGGTGCCGATCTTATTCGACAGCGGCGGTGCCGTCAGCTGCAACTGCCGTCTGCCCTTGTGGCACTGATGGTTGCATTCACGCAGCGCTCGCCCTACGGCACCATCACCGCGTAGTGCATTTCTGCCCGTCTGTGCTTCTCCCCTCTGACGCACGGCCACGGTCGTTACTAGCAGCAACTGGTCCTCGTGAAGGTCATGAAGGCAAACATGGAACAAGGAAGAAGATGTGCCCCCCTCCTTATCACATACGTACTTTGTCCTCCCCTTCCCACCCACCACTCCTTCTTTCTTTTGTTCCATCTCTTTTTCTCTGCATGTATGCATATCCCTGTTGTTTTGTGTGCTTGTTCGTTTCGTTTCTTTTCTGCAGTGCTGGGCGGGGGGGGGGTGGGTGGTGGAGGACAACGCAAATAAGAGGTAGGTAAGCACTGCGTAAGGCATCACGCACGCACGCACGCACACAACCACACGGAGTAAAGAAAAAGAAAAAAAGAGAGAGTAAAAGGGAAGGGACGAAAGAAAAAAAAGAAAAGGAACCGCAGCAACAACAACAACAATAAGAACAAAGTTTGAGGGAAGCAACGCAGACGGCATATGATAATGCAGCCGAGTGAAAGTCTTCAGGATCGCGTGGAGGCACTGCTGCGCCGTATTGCAAAGAGTGCCGAGAAACGTGACGCCATCCTGCAGGAGGTGTCGCGGGATGTTGCTGACAAAAGCAGTCTCTCTGCCTGTGTCGACGAGGTGCGTGGCGTGTCGCAGCGCATGTTGCTTCCTTTCGTTGATAGCAGCGCGAGCCTTGCGCGTACCATTGCGGTCAGTGCGTCTCTGGCTGAGCGCAGCTCGTGGCACGTAAAGCGTCTTGACACTCTTCTTCGTCGTGTGCGGGAGGCGAAGGTGATTGCAGACTCGCTTCAAGAAATGCGGAAGACCGTCGACCGCGTGACTGCGACCGTTGAAGGTGGTGACTTGGAGTCCACTGTGCAGCTCATCCAAAAGTACGAGGCAGCCAGTGCGCACCTTGGCGGCCGCACCCCGCAATCGCTGCTGTATGACGGCAATGGTGAGCATCATGATTGTGATAGCACTGGGACTGGTACTGCCGCTGAAGACGACGACGACGACGACGACGACGACAAAAAAGAGGGAGAGGCGGTACGGCGGCAACGGGAAGAGGGGAAGGACTCTGAGAAAGGCTGCGAAGCGGATCTTGCACAGGGTAGGGGCAGGCACAAGAGCAACGGCAGCGGCAGTGGTGGTTATAGTGATGAGGCGGGCTCCATCATTGCTTCGGCACGTGAAGTGGCGCGGGAAAAGCTTCTGGCGAAGTTCCGTAACGCGACAAGGGCGAATGACAAGTTGACAATCATGCATGCGATACGCCTGCTGGTGCTTCTTGGCTTCCGGGACGAAGGGTGCGACCTCTACTGCACATGGATGTGTGATCACACCATTGCCACGCTGAACAAAATGGTGGAGCGCGAGCTGCGCAAGATGGACGACCCAAACGAGGCGGGCATGAGTCACCTCGCGCTTGTGTCGAACGCTCTTGACGTGGTCGTGGCCACCTTTGAAAGTGAGGAGGAATTTATGCGGGAGACGTTTGGTAATGCGGGGCTGCTAAGGCTACTGACAGAGCTGCACAGTCGATCTACCGGTCAATGCGTGCCAGTCTTGAAAGACTTCTTAAAGAAGCGGCAGGAGGTCTTACAATCCGTCGCTGCCACTCCTCCTCCTCCTCCTCCTCCTGCTGCTGCTGCTGCTGCTGCAAAGGGTGGTAATTCAACGGGTGGGTTTTTTGCATCGGCGGAGGCCGCACTCGACCCGCGTCGGACGGATCAAATACTTGAGGAGATGTCGCATCTTGTGTCGTGTTGCCACCTCTACTGGACCTTCGCACAGTCAAAGCAGCAGGAGTTCACGCATGGCGTTGAAGAAAGTGTGGGGAAAGGGGACGGAGATGATACAACAGTGTCGGCGGATTCCTTGTGGTCCTCCCGTGACAACCCACTTATGAACACCGTGCAGGAGATTCTCGCGGTGTTTGTTCCGTTGCAGAAGAGGTATTTTGATGTGGCTTTTGATCAGGCACTCCGGCTGCAGATGGAGGCGTTGCGTGCCAACCGCAAAGAGCCCTCTTTGGCGCATGGAAGACGAGCTGCGGGGACGGATCGCACTGGTGGTGGTGGTGGTGGTACTCTTGGCGGCAGCGGCAGGAAGGGCGTGTCTGTCATGAGTCCCTCGGCGAAAGGCGCAGCAACTTTCATGACAGGACTCGCTGCGCTTTACAGCTCGACAGCGGCTAGCAGTGGGGTGCATGAGGAACAGGGGTGGCAGCAGCAGCAGCAGCAGCATGACGCTGCGGATGATCATCATGTCCCCATCACACTTCCGGACGACGTCTTCTTCTTTCTTCGTATTGCATTACATCGCGCGATAAACACAAAGTCGACTCAAATCATTTCCGCTGTTTTTATTGCCTGCGGCGAGCTTCTGCACTCGCGGATGATACCTGTGTTGCATCAATACACCGCGTTACCACCAGCAGCACAGCAGGAGCAGCAGCAGCAGCAGCATCATCCTGGACACTCCGTAGTGCCGTTGCGTGTGCTGCGCTGGACGAATGCGGCGCAGATCACCGCAACGTACGTGCACAAGCTCGCGGGTGAGTTGCGGCGGTTGGCGCTCGCAAACTTCAGTGCCAAAGACATGCTGCGCTTCAGAGAGCAGGCGGAGGACATGGAGGCGCTCTCGCGTGAGGTTGCCGCGACAGTGGAGCGATGGCTTGCACACTTTGCGGAGCTTTGTTATCAGGCGCACGTTGCGCCGCACCTCGAGCAATTCGCTCTTCTTTCATACGACCTCAAGGAAGATATGTTTTACCACTACGAGCTGAACGACCCATGGGTGCAGGCATGTGTTGCCGCAATTGACATGGCGTTGCGGCCCTTTAGCGAGCACCTTGACCCGCAGAGCATTGACACGCTGCTGCTTGCACTGGTGCGACGCATCACCACGACGATGTGGCAGTCTCTGGTGCAGAAGATGTTCAGCGGGTATGGTGCGCTGCAAGTGGACCGCGATGTACGCACGATTCGTGCGTTTTTTATCAACCGCGCCCACGAGGCGCAGCTGCGGGAGCCGTTCCTCTCACTTTCGAGCGCCACGTCACTGCTGCTGCTGGACGACCCGAAAGACGCAGAACAAGACGTGTACGAGGGGCTGACAGCCGATGAGAAGCGGCGTGTCTTGAGCTGCCGTCTGGAGTTCTCTCATGCGGACATTGCACGGCTAAAATTGTGACAAACCAAAACACACACACACACACACACAAAAAAAAAAGACGACATGGGGCGCTTCTTTCTTCTCCCATCTGCAATTAGTTTGCCTCTGCTGTTGTTGTTGTTCTTTTTTTTTCTCTCTCTCTCTCTCTCTGGGCGCGGGAATTCATGCATGGATGGCACTGACACGAGCAGTACGCAACGGAGGATTACAGGGAGGTGGAAGTGGACGAGAAGACCCCCCTCCCCTTTTTTTTTCTTCTTTCCCTTTAGATTTGTCTCTCTCTCTGTGTGTGTGTGTGTCTGTGTGGAGACACACTGCCGTTGTCGTACCTCTCGCGCTGTACATGGAGTGAGTGGGGTGTCAAGATCCTGCACCAACGCACACAACACATTCCCCCGTGTCTTACGTAACTGCTCCTTATTTCTTTCTCTCGCGGTCTGACTGGCTGACCAAAGGAGGGAGGCAAGGGGAAAGTACTCTTGGGAGTGGTGAAATGCGGCGACAGCGGTCGGCAAGCCCAGAGGGCCACCAACAACAATACCACCACCACAATCGGCACCTGCAACAACGCCAGCAGCATAGGAGCTCACCACCACGCCGCCCACCGTATAATCACCGCCGTCGCCGTGAGGATGTGCCGTACAATATCCCAAGCGCTGCGCCACGTCTCCATGTACCGCATGACTTGCCAGTGGACGTCACGGCGTTTCTCGACCTTGTTGCCTTCTATGTTGTGCGGGGTGGGCCGACGACGGAAGAAGAAATCATGAAGCGTGAGGAAAACAACACTCATTTTGCCTTTCTCCGTGCACCGTGGAACGACCCAATGCAGGTTTACTACCGCTGGAGAATTTACTCGATGCTCCAGGGCGACACACTGCTTAAATGGCGCACAGAACCGTACCAAATTGAGCGCGGGAACGAGGCATACGTTTGGGTGCCACCACCGGCGACTCCCAGCGGTCCGGAGTGTCTTCTCAACGCCTTTGCAGCAGACTCAGCTGGGGAAAGGGGTCGTGAAGTGATGCCACCAGATGCTACGGGTGGTGATGTGGCTACTGCTTCTGCATCATCCTCATCCAGCTTGCAGCCCGTTCCATCTGCCTTGTGGCTGTCGCGGATGTCTGTCTCGGAGGGTGCCTTTTTTATCACGCTCGACAAGCAAGCGGTGGAGGAGTGGCAGCAGCTGTTGCGAATGGAAGACGTGGTGGCGGAGGCATCGGCAGCGACAGGCACTCAGGGGCTGGAGGATCGTGTGACTGCAATAGCAGCTGTATTGCTTGATAGCGGGCGCATAGCGCGGAACATGGTATTCGCCGTTGAGCACCAGAAGGCTGCGCTGCACCTGATGAGCCTCGCGCTGGACGAGGTGTTGCAGTTGGCGTACGATGCAGCCAGATCTCTGCGTGTTGCCCTTGGAGGAGGAGGAGGAGGAGTTTGTGCTGGTGACACTGGCGGTGTGGGGGCAAAAAGCAGCGGCGGCAGCTGCTGCACTAGCGTGGATACTGCGCTGAACGCGGTGGTGCGATGCTGCATGTGTCTCTCGCACCTTTTCACGCTGAACGATATTGGCAAGAACGGCGGTGCGGTGCCGCTATCGGAGGAGGAGGTCGCCAGCATCGCGCTCTCGCAGGATGGGCAGTGCGGCGGGATTTCCAGCAGTGGCACCACCACCGGCAGCGGAGGAGGGGGAAGTGGCAGTGGAAACAACGTCACGAACATGACCACCTCCGTGTGCGGGGGCATGGATGCGCCTTTCTCTGCATCGAGTAGTTTGCTCGCACCGCCGCCGCTGCCTCTGCCCAATCCCTCTTGTTTGCCATCATCATCATCATCATCATCGACAACAACAACAACAGCAGCAGCAGCAACAACAACAACGTCCGGTACACGTCTGCTGAACCGCGCGCTTGAGAAGATTATGCCGACCCTCATTGAGGCGACCCTCGTCCTGGCACTCTGCACCGTGCAGCAGTACGGCTCACTGCAGGTGGATAACGCCCGAGAGACGTCGCGGAGCTCGGCGAAGCCGCCCGGCGCAGAGGAAACGGAGGGAATTCTGCCACTTGACATTGAACACGCCGCGTATGTGCACATCCAGGCAAAGCTCTCAGGTTCACGTGGCACCACGCCTGGAGGTTCTGCAGCATCAATGGCATCAGCGCCACCTACATCCACAACAACGGGATCCTTGGCCTCGTCGTCGTCGTCGTCGGCATCACCATCAACAGCAAGCACTGCAACAAATTTAAAGAAGGAGGACCGTGACGCCGTCTGCATGATTGCCATGCTGCTCATGTCGTGGATGAAGCAGTTGTGTGCCTCATGGGCGGACGAGGAACTGATAGGAAGTCGCTGCTGGAGCACACTACTGACAAAGTATGCCTACCTGCTCTCGCAGCCCATCGAAACAACATGAGCGGAGTGAGGAAGAAGAAGAATCACCTGCTTTTGGGCTCCTGTATTGTATGAAGTGACTGACTGATTTTTACGAAGCTGTGAAGGCTTTTTTTTTTTGTTTGTTTGTGGTGGTGGTGGTTGTGGTTGTGAGTAGAGTCGAAATTATTTATTTGAGGTGGCGAGGAACGGAAAGAAACCGAAAAGTAAACATGATGCTGCAGGGAATTAACAAACGGATGAACAAAGAGATGTGACGCCAACTTTCACGTATATAGTGGGGCTGTTGCGCAGACATTGCCCACTCTGCATCTCACCCATGCTTCTTTGTTTTCACCACTCCTCCCTTTTTGTTCCCGTGATTCAATTCCCTCTTCTCACTCACCCCAAGTGAGGGAGAGTCTGAGTGTGCGTGTAGAGCCGGATGGATGGGCTTGCGTCGTGTTCCGACAGCATCCTTGTGGCGCAGATCATACTGCCACCCTCTGTGCATCACCTGAGTGATCGCGTCTATAACGTCCTGGAGGATGGACACCCACCATCGCGTGGCCACTCAAGTATCGGTCGGCTGGCACCAGCAGCAGTAGTTACCGCACCACCAAGAAGACCGCCGAGGGAGTTTCGGCGGAATCGGGGCGAAAAAGGTGTACACGGCCAATTTACATCAACCTCGACTGCCGTGTTGGCCCCGCCGAATGACGAGTTGCTGGCAATTGCCGATACAATGAATTTTGAGGCTCCTGTGATGGAAAAAGAGCCCGAAGCTCATCGAAAACGGTGCATATCCCTGCATGATTACTCCCCGATTGATGGGTACATCCTGATGAATCGTACCGTTGAGTGCAGGGCGTCTTCGTCGGCGGCGGCAGCGCG
Organism: Trypanosoma scelopori; assembly: GCA_030849745.1. NCBI lineage: Eukaryota > Euglenozoa > Kinetoplastea > Trypanosomatida > Trypanosomatidae > Trypanosoma > Trypanosoma scelopori. The sequence goes on from JASANX010001035.1 coordinate 24,794, forward strand.
GGTAATGATTGGTGGCGCACGGGAGTGGCACGACGTCTCTGCCCCTACTCTTGTTGCCTCTGCTGTTTCTTCTGGTGCCACCAGCACTGGGGTTAGTGATGGCAACAGAAGCAGCAACAGTGGAAGGGGTGACGTCAGTGGGGGTTCTACAATGCAGCGCCAGCGAAGGAGTTCTGGTGGTTCATCCGGTCTAACGTTGCCTGCACGACACCCCAGTTTGTCTTCGCGCAACGTGTTGCTGCGTGGCGAGGGGTTACCGCGGTTGCATGCTGATGCGGAGACGGAATGGCGAGTCTCGCACCATTTGGAGTCGGAGACGGAGGGACGAAAGACCGTGGTGCATGGCGGCAACGACGGCAGTGCCCGAGGGATGATGGCTCCATCGCCGCTGCCGTCACAACAATCGGAGGGTGACACGACGAAAATACTTGTTGTTGCAAAGGGAGAAAGCGGTAGTAAAGGCGGAAGTCGCAGGTGCAATCGTCACCCTGTACGAAGGGCTGGAAATGTCAACAAGTTGGCATGTGGACCGCTTATTGTGCGTTTTTCGGTTCCGAGCTCTGCCCTTGACAAGGCGACTGTGCACGATATCAAAAAGGGGTTGGAGCGGCAGGTTGGGGTTCCTTTGGTGTGTCAAACGCTGCTTGCCAGCGGTGTTGTGCTGTTAGATGACATGCCGCTCTCCCTCCTAGACCCGACAACAGTGCTGTTCATGGAGGCCAGGAGGCAGGAGGCGGATGATGAGGACGAAAAAGAGGAGGACCTTGAGCCGCTGACCAAACGCACACCGGTGCAGTTGGACGATAAACCACTGCCGCCGTCGTGTAGTCGTGGGGGACTGTTGGAGCGGCTGGAAAAAATGATGCATCTGCAGTTGGGGCGTTACGGCCATGTGATCTCCCCCACAACTACAGCAGCGGAGGATGCCGAAAGAGGAACAAACGTGAGAGAGCCCGCGATGACGAGAGTGGAGTCAGGTGTGATGTCATCTCACACACGCAGCGGCAGCGTAAACGTCGAGAGGCAAACAAACTGCGTCCCTGCTGCACACGTTTCGGCACATGTTACTACTCCGCTGGGGCCTGAGAAGAACGACAGTGCGAGTGTGCGTAACGCTGGGGTTGCGCGGATGGCGGGCAGCGGGGCCTTCAATTGTGATGGCGGTACTGCAGCCCCATTGACGCAGCAGCAGTCTGTGCGCAGTCAATTCACTTGCCCCATGACTGGCACTTCAAACTTTGGCAGCTCGTCATCTGGTGTTGAATACCGCAGCGGCACGTGCAACGGGATGGCTGTGGCAGCACAGGAGCGTCCAAAAATGACTCAGCAAGAGATGCTGGAGGATGCCATGATGAAGACACGTCAGCAAATGGAGCTTTTGGCGTGGCTTCTTCGCCGCTCGCAGTGCCTGCCCCCACACAGGAGCAGCAACACAAACAACAAGAAGGACGGCAGCAACGAGAATCCCGGGGCTTCTCGCGGGGCTGGGGAGTAGTCAGCGTTACGGGGTGGTGGGTGGTGGGGGAAGGCATTCATTGACGTGTAGGTGGGCACTGTGTCACACCGCCCAATGTGTTGCGGTTTTCGCCGAGGTAGTGAAGCCCACGCATGCATAGATACAAATGCAACGGCGTGCAATGCTGTGTACTTTATCTGTCGACACTAAAATTCTCACCTCTCCCTCCCCCCCTCCCCCCCCCCAAAAAAAAAAAAAAACAATAATATATATATATATATATATATATATATATATATATATGTATTTATGTATTTTTATATCGGCGCATGCGCATACACATGCATGTACACATGTGTTCATATGTGTATGCTCTTCTCTTCTCTTCTTTTCTTTCCTCTGCGTGTATTTGTGTATTTGTGTGTGTGTGTGCACCTGCTTTTTGGCGCGTCTGCCACACATATTCCGAAGGACGGCACACCGACAGCTCTAGAAAAGTGGTTCTGGCGCTGAAGTGACGAAGGAGCGTTTTTGTTTGGTCCTCCGTGTGTCTTTTCTGCTCGCCGTGTTCGCTTCATCCCTCTTTCATCACCCCTCGTTGTGTCTTCTGTTGTGCAGTTTCTGCCCTCATTGCAGTCTTGTGGTAGTCCGGTAGAATTTGGACTGTAGGGAACACAACGCGAGGGCAACCGTGGCAGCAGAAGCAGCAACCAAAGGGGTGCGGTGAAGAAGAACTGCACACAAAACGTGAAGGCGAGGGGCGAGTGACTGTGGTGAGGGAGAATTTAGCAAAGGAAGGGACTGACTTTCTGCTTTCGTACAAGACACGGCGAGGCGGAGAGGAGGAGGAGGAGGAGGAGGAGGGGTGCGTGTGTGCGTGTGTGTGTGTGTAGAAGCGACACTTAAGTACATAATATATTTATAGTTATATAAGAGATAGGGAGGGGTGGCGAGTGAATGATGAAGACGGCGACGGCGGCGGCTGTGGATGGGCATGAGTACTCCCGAGCGCAGGTACGAGTGGTGCAGCATAACCACAGCACGGTACATTTGCAGGAGATTCCTGGCGTAGCGGCGGTGAAGCATGATTTGTGCAGGGACATGAACATCCCCAATGGGCAGGGCGGCATGAGACCCTTTGAAAACATTAGTTGTAGCGTGGCGAATGCACGGGAACAGGAGCGCCTTTCCCACAACAAAAGCCCACTCCACGTGGAGGTGTGCAGTGCTGCTGATGCGGGTGGTGGTGGTGGTGGTGCGAGTTGTCCTGACCACAAAGTGAGGGCGGTGTCACTTTTCGAGATGGACTCTGAAACGGCGCCGGTGAAATTCAGGTTTTTCGCTGCCGCCATGTACGCCATCATGTCGTTTGGAATCATGATCCTCACAAAGTCCATCTTTGTGCACTTTGCATTTCACTCATTCATATTTGTGGGTTTTCTGCAGTATTTTTCGACTGTATTGTTCTTGCTGGTGCAACTGCATCGTGGCAGCGTGAGCTTCTCGCTGAAAGGCGGATTCCGCATTCTTTTGGTGGATATTTTCCCTCTGCCGTTGGTGTTCATGCTCAACACCCTCAGCGGGCTGGGCGCGACGCAGTCACTTAACATGCCGCTCTTCGTGATGCTGCGCCGTCTCTCGCTTGTGATGACGCTCTTTGGGGAGTCCTTTTTCCTGCGCCGCAAACACAACTTTGAGGTGTACGCGTCAGTGGTGCTCATGTTGCTGGGAGCGCTGGTCGCAACAAGCTTTCAAGTGGAATTGTCCATGAGTGGCGTTGCCCTTGTGCTTGTGAATGATGTCTGCACGGCGTTGAATGGCGTGCTGACACGGCGGAAGCTTGACGAGAAGACGATAAGCGCCGAAGGGATTATGTTCTACGTGAACGTCTTTGCCGCGTTCTTCTCGGGGACACTGCTGCTTTTGAACGTGCGGGGAGACCTGGACGGGCTGTTGCAGTACAACGGCTGGACACCGTCATTTGTGCTGATGCTCGCGATGAACGTGGGGTTTGGTTTTGGCATCAACTACTACGCGTACCTCTGCATGAAGCTCAACTCCCCACTAACGGTGTCGATGATCGGCGTGGGGAAGAACATCCTGACGTCGTACGTGGGCATGATATTTAGCGACTACACCTTTGCCGCATCATCGTTTCTAGGCATCAACCTCTCCGTGTTGGGTTGCATCGTTTACGCTCGCCGCGAGATTGTAGGGCTTCTGCACGCGCAGAAGGAAACCACCCAGCAGCGGTAGACGAAAGAGGAAAAAAAAAAAAAAAGAAGAAGAGGGAGAGAGACAGACGTGTGACGGCAGTTGTCACCACACCCCACCGCTACTCCTGCCACCACGCACTGGGCTGAAGAAGGTGCGTAGGACGAGGAGAGCACTATAATGAATTATAATAACTATAATATGTATGTATGTGTACGTATACATGTGTGTGTGTGTGTGTGTGTATATGAATATAAAGTTGTTTTTCGTTTTTGTTGTTGTTGTTGTTTTTGTTGTTTTTCACCCGCAATGAATTATATTCTTTCGATTGAACGTTTGTTTGTTTTTTGTTGTTTGTTTGTGGGGAGTTGTGGTAGACGATTATTCTACTGGAATCCATCGGCAAATCAAACGGGCCACGTGCTTCCGTGGACGCAATTGGTGCAGCGTCATCCGATTCCCCCTCGGAAGTTTTTTTTTTGGCGGATCTCCCCAAGTTTGCTCTTGGCGTGCGTTGCTCTGCGCACATCTGCACACATCCATCCATCCATCCATCCACGCGCATGCACACTCAAACACATTTATTTATATTTGCACGCGGAAAGACACGTGGGTAAATTTTCATCTCTTCACTTATTTGTTTCTTCAATTACGGCTCACATCTCGTGCTGCTGCTGCTGCTGCTGCTGCTGCCGCTGCGGGTCGTTCCTCCACACTCCCCCACCGGAAGATCGCTTGCGTTTCTTCGGTTGGACGTATTCCGTGTTGTCTGACTCGTCATGTCCGTCTCTCGCTCGTCTTTGCCTGCGCACACGCCAATATACTTATATATATATATATATATGTGTGTGTGTGTTTTTTTTTTGTTTTTGTTTTCTGCCTGTTGTTTTGCTCCGCTTGGGAAAATTCTTTTCTTCTGCACACCACATCCGCATTTTCTTCTTTTTTTTTCTCTCTTTGGGGTGGTGGTGCGAATCGCTTCAGTCTGGGGAGACGGACTGCAGAGAAACAAAACACACACACGCCGACAAGTTCGAGACAACCCAAGGCTCACAGTCTCGCCGCCTCACGGGCGGGTGGGTGGGTGCGGCTGCTCGATGGGAAAGCCAGAGGGTATTCGGGTGTTTCTACGCATTCGCCCCGCAGCGAAGGGGCTGCCGCGGCCACTCAACGGTGGCGGCAGGGAGGATGGAGCAAACACCACGTATGTCATGGAACACGCCTTTGACCGCTCGATCGTGCGCTTCCACGTGGATCGCCGCGCGGATGACGACGTGGTGAACAACGCCCAGGAGGATTATCGCTTTACATTCTGCCGCGCCTTTGAGCCGATTGTCACACAGGCGGAGATTTTTAGCACCGTCGCGAAAGATTGTGTGCTGGCCGCACTCGACGGATACAACAGCACCATCTTCGCGTATGGACAGACCGGCAGCGGCAAGACATACAGCATCACCGGCGGCACGGAGAGTTACGAGGAGCGGGGTATCATTCCGCGTGCGTTGTCCCTGTTGTATGAGGAGGTGACGCGGCGGCGGCAGCAGCAGGAGAGTACATATACCATTGCCGTGTCTTACCTGCAGATCTACAACGACAAGGGGCAAGATCTTCTAAACCGTGGCCATGATGCCCGGCGGTTGGAAGATCTGCCGCCTGTGACTATTCACGAGGGTGGTGATGATGATGTGCTGCTCAAAGGGCTTGCACAGCACGGCGCACCTAATACGCAGGAGGCGCTTAATCTGCTCTTCCTTGGCGACACAAATCGCCTCTACTGCGAAACCCCAATGAATAAGACCTCCTCACGTTCGCACTGCGTCTTTACACTCTACATCGAGGCACGCGCGCATGGTTCGTCTGTCGTGAGGCGTTCAAAGCTGCACTTTGTGGATCTCGCTGGAAGTGAACGTGTTGCCAAGACGGGAGTGAGTGGAACTGTGCTGACCGAGGCAAAACACATCAATCTCTCACTGCACTACCTGGAGCAGGTGATCATGGCGCTCAGTGAACAGGCAAGTGGTAGGCGCGAGCACATTCCATTTCGAAACTCGTTCATGACTATGGTGCTACGCGACTCACTTGGTGGGAACTGCCGCACCAGTATGCTGGCAACAGCGCACCCCGCGCTGGACCAATTGCCGGAGACAATTAGCACATGCCGCTTTGCGCAGCGCGTCGCGCTCATTAAACAGGACGCGCGCATCAATGAAGAGGTGGATCCACATCTTCTGGTGCGGAAGCTCAAAATAGAGTTGCAGCAGCTGCGTGATCAGCTCGCATTTTACATGAAAGATGGTGGCGGTGCACCGGACCGCATCCTCAGCGATGATGAGAAACAACGTTGTAGGGAAATGGTGCTGCGCTTTGTGGAGGATGCGGAGGGAGGTGCTCGCATCGAGGGATTTGACGGCGATTTGGCGCGTATCTACTATTGTTTTGACGTGCTGAAGCAGATGTTATTCGACGGCGGCGGCGGCGGCAACAACAACAACAACAACAACAACAACAACAGTAGAAACAAGAATCACAGTAGTGGTGGCAATGACAAGTTAGCGGTAGGGGGACAAGAAGAGCAGCATGTGGAAATGTACCGTGCCCGCATCGATGCACTGGAGACGAGCTTGCGGCAAAAGGAAAACGAGATGAATACGCTGTTCAATGTTTTACAAAAGTCGCGGCTGGCGCAATTCAATGCAGAGACGCAGACTGGTCTCGATGATGGCACATTGTGCAGGTTGGGTGGCAACAACTCCCTGGCAGTTAAAGAGGCGGCGATGACTTTGTTGCACGGGGCGTCATCTACGGCTACTACAGGCGTGGCGGCAATATCGCCTGATACGGCAGTGGCAGGAGGAGGAGGAGGAGGAGGTGACGTGCTGCGGCCTCTGCTGAACAGATCCTCGTCGGCAACTCGCCGCGCGGTGTGCGAGCAGCTTGCACCCGCTGAGGCTACAGCTGTGGATGAGTTCTTCCGCAAGCAGCAACAGCTCAACGATGGGTATGATCTCTCCTCCCTTACTGATGCAGATCTCCTGCAGGACCGCGCAGCCGCCTTTGAGGCCTTCACCCGCTCCTACCGCCAGTACGAGCGAGTGGAGGAGAACAAGCGGGAGCTAAAGGTCCGCTACGAAACCTGCAAATCCACCGCGCGACAACTCAATGAGGTTGTGGATCGCATTAAACATGTCAAGGGACAAATCCAGCGGCTTCGGGCGGAACGTGCGCTGCAGGGTGTGGAAGAGGTGGATCATGTAGAGCGCAACGCGTTAGAGGAATTGACGACGCAGAAGGCAACATACAACGAACTTGCCGCCTCGCTACGGGAGCAGAAGGAAACGATTGACGCGATGCACGTCTTCATGAAGCGTGCGCAGGACAGGCTGACGAAAGACTTTGAGGACTGGCTGCAGATTAGGCAGAGGCAGTTGGTCATGGTAGCAGGTGGCGGTAGTGTCGACAAGAGTGGCACGAGCAACGGCAACAACGTCACTGGGCCGCCGTCGAAAATGACAAACGCCTTGCTATCAACGTCAACGCCATCGCTCCTGCCGGGGTCGAACTGTTTTGCTCAGAAACAACAACAACCGCAGCGGTGGCAGAAGACAACGCTCCCAGAGTTGCCGCCGCTTCGTGAAGACACAATGTCGCTCTCGATGTTGCGGTCGGCGGGCGGCGGTAATGTGCTGGCGAATGCCGTGGATCGCTTGCCGCCACACCCCTCCACCGCGCCGCCATCATTCTCAGCCCCCGTGCGGGAGCAGCTGTCGCCGCCTCTGACCAGCCGTACGTCATCGCTTCCAAACGCATCGCTGAATCATGCGCTTGTTTCAAACGCCTGGGAGGGCGGCAACTCCCCCGGTAACGGAGGCCTGAACAATGGCAATACCGGTGGCACTGAAGTGGCCGCGGGTGGTCAAAGTGCGCCGAATCCGTATGCACCGCAGCACCGCTCGACGGGCGACGCTGCAGCGGACAGGCAACTCGCCGCGCTGTACAAGGCACGTGATGCGATGCGGCTGCAGTTTCAGTCTTAGTGCGATTTGTTCCTGTGGTAACCGCGATGCGTTGCGTACGTATACACTTGTCTGTCTGTCTGTCTCCCTATCTCTCTCTCGGTATGTGTCAGTGAGTGTGTGTGAAAGAGGATAATGCCAAAACTTCAAACAAGCAACACAAAAGCCAAACGAAATATTTCTTCTTTTGGTTGTTTTGGTTGTTTTTGTTTTCTTTTGCTCCTTGCTGTTCTTCTTTTTTTGTTTGTTTGTTTGCCGGCGTGTGTCGCTGCCTCTGTTGCCTCCCGCTTCGCTCTCGACACACTACGGGAGCTGTGTTTCCCCTCTTCCCTCGCCAGATGACTGCTCCTCTTTGTTTGTTTGCGCCACCTCGCTCTTGGGCTCCACACGTGTGGAGTGTTGTAGACTGCCGTCCGCGTGTGTTGCTGCCACGAAAGTTGTAGCGGGAGAAAAAAGAGAGAGAGAGAGATTCATATATATATACATATATATATATATATATATATATATATATATATATATATATATATATATAAGCACACACAGTGTGATTCAGTCATCCACTCTTGTTGGCAGGTGTGGGACTACTGATGCTTGTTTTCTCTTTGTTATTGTTGTTGTTGTTGTTGTTGTTGTTGCCCTCTTGGGGGATGCGGTGTAATCGATCTGGCTGCCTGCACACGTCACTCCACCCCGCGTGCGTTGCCGGGGATCAGCGCGCTTTCTTTTCTTTGTGCATTTCTACCCTCTTTCTCCTCCTCCTCCTCCGTAGCAGCAGCAGCAGCAGCAGATTCCGAAGGAGCTACACGTGCATCACACAAGGGACACGCGGACACATTATTCCAACTGTCGGAGTCGGCAGCAGAAGCAGCAGGAGCAGGAGCAGGAGCGGTAGAGGGAATGGCTCCAAAGCCTAAGCGGCGGGTCTTAGAAGACCCAAATAACACATGGAACCATCAGTTGATGCAGGCGAGTTTGCAGTTCAACATTTCAGATGCAGAAGCTGTCTTCGCAAATGGCGCCAACCCCATTGCGGCACGTGAGGCGGTGCCTTTTTACCCCGAGCCGCTCCCCCCACTCATCGCGCTACTTCTACAGGCTCGCTACACTACCGAGTCGGTGGCAATGATGAACTGGCTCATTGAACATGGTGCGTCCCTCTCGCAAGAAATCCCTCTGCACGGGAAGAATCTCTTGACGAGCCCGGATGAGCAGGGGTCAGTGCTGCATCTCTTCGTGCAGCTGGGGCAGTTGTCGCTGCTTCTGGATGCTCTTGCGCTTGTGGGTGAACGGCGGCCGCCACCCATGTCAATCATGAAGCGCATGCCTCATCTGGAGCTGCACTCCGCCGCGGTAGGGACAAATGCAGGAATGGGTGGATCGGGCGGTACATCTGCAGCGGTGGCTCGCGTTGGCAACGCATCGGCGGGCGGTGGGAAGCGCAGTGGGCGGGCCTCACGAGTGACGCCCGACTCCTCAGCTGCCTCAGCTACCGTCTCCTCGCACAGGACCTTTACCGATACAAACATCCACGTGACGGGGGATGTGATAGATTTCTCCAAGCGCACATCGATAAATGGTTGGACAGCAATGGATCTCGCCCTGCGTCGCGGTGATGCTATGGCAGTACAGCTGCTCCTGTACTACGGGGCCCCTGGGGTCTTTCACCGCCTTGTGAACGGCAGCCAGACGACGCTCGCGCGTGCATGCGTTTCGGGTGACAAGGACCTTGTGGAGATGCTGCTTGATGCGGGTGATGACATGTGGCAACTGTCACTTGATGGTCGCTATACACTTGTGCACTACGCAGCCGCACAACCTGCGGTGCTGGACGTGCTGCTGCAGCGCGGTCTCTCGATTGATGCGCCAAATGCGATGGGGGAGTCGGCGCTTGTATCACTCATCTGCTACGGACAGGGACGCAATGCGGACTACGCCATTCGTGAGACGCCACATCCCGCTGATGCTGCGCGACTTGCAGCGTTGCCACCGCCTGCGCTTCGAAATTACATATTGACGCCGTATCCTCCTTTCTTTACGGGAACATCATCAAAAACGTCTAAAGCACCCAATACAGCCGCCAGCGGCACTGCGATGGATTTGGACTACCCACGCGCGACTCATGACGCGGACGCATGGTGGTACTTTGCAACAAACAGCAACGCGTGGGAGATGGTGCAGAACCTGTGCGATCGCGGTGCCGACATCCACGGGGATGCGTCAAACGACGAGAGACGCAAAGTTGAGTGGTGTCGCATGAAAAACAAACAGGGGCCGTCGGCAGTGCAGTGGTGCCCCTCGCTCAGCTCCAGCAGTGCATTGCTGTCGGATGATCAAAGCGAGAGCTTCACAACTAGCTCGCCCATCTTCACGGATCACCACCGCGACAAGGACGAAGCAAGCCCCAGCATGCAGCATGTAACGCGAATGACACCAATCATGCACGCGATTGTGGCATATCATCCCGAGTTGATTCGACGTCTTGCGGTTGAGTACCGTGCGGATCCAATGGTGCAGGATGCGCAAGGTGCGTGTGCATTGCACTACGCTGCGCTCACACCGCACCCAAGTGTCATGGAGCTATTCCTCTCGTCGTTTGTTGCTCCCATGCATCCAAAGTTTGACATTAACCTTCAGGACTGCCTTGGGCGAACGCCACTGCATTATGCTGCAGAGCACGGCAATGTTGGCGTTGTGCGCGTACTGCTGGCTGCCGGTTCTATGCTGCACGCTGGAAAGGTCGATTTCGCCGGTCGCACGCCGCTTCACCTCGCGGTGTTGTCCCGTGAAACAGCAGTTGTGGAGTTGCTTCTGCAACATGCGGAGGGCGCCTCCAGCGCCACTGTAGCAGATACGACGAGCAACTCCTCAGGTATGGGGAGGAAAAAATCGACAATTGCCACCAATTCAGCGCGACGCAAGATGCGACGACCGTTCTCAACAGCTGACTCATCGATGTTGGAGCAGGCCATGCTCTTTACGGACGTGGAGGCGGAGGACTTGGCAATGGGCCACTCAGCGCTCGAAATGGCGGTGATTGAAACGCGTGATGCCGCCACTGTACGAGCGTTGCTGACAATTGGCTGCGCCAGCGTGCGCCACTCGAGCGGACTGCAGAGCGGCGGCAACCTGTTGCATCGCACAGTAGCGGATGGCTCCACAGCGATCATGCTACTGCTACTAGAAAACTACGCAGACCCCAATGAGGTGGACGAGTGTGAGCAGACGCCCCTGCACCTTGCGGCGCAGTCTACACTCCCGCAAGCGTGCGAGATGGTGCGAGAGCTGTTGCGCTTCGGCGCTACAGCTGAGATGCAGAGTGGCTGCACGCTCGACACGCCAATCCATATTGCCGCCCGCCGTGGCGATGCTGGCATGCTAAACCTACTGCTTCACCAGAAACCGGAATCGACGAGTGGGCATACCGGGGTGTTGAGGTCAGGAGGGCGCGAGCGCACACGCAGCATTTCTAAAAATCGACCATGCATGTCACCAACAACGTCATGGACGCCAACTCAACCGTCGTTTGTGCCTCGTCGCTCACCTCGACAACAACAACAGCAGCAGCAGCGCCGTGGTCGGCCACACCCGCCCGCCCAACATCGGCTAAGTACTTCCTCCATGGTGTCCGAGACGACTGAATGCTTCACATACGGCAACAACAGCACCAGCATTCAGGGAGGCAACAGTCGCACCGACGGAGAGGATGGGCTGTGGGGAGCCGGTGTCAATAGACATACTGCTTGCTCTCCAACCGAGAGCGGTAGAGCCACGCCGGAGCGGTTGCCGATGCTGAACCCACAGCACCTTCTACTAACAGATGCTCAGGGCCGCACCGCGCTGCATCTTATCTCTTCCCACAATGACGTGGGGAGGCAAAGGGCACTGCTGCCACTTGTTCATGAGATCTTGCAGGGTGTTCTTGCGCCCACGCTGGTGCTGCATGTGGATATGGACGGCCGCATTCCGCTCCACGACGCATGCGCTGCCGGGTACACGGAGGCGGTGCGTGAGCTGCTTCAATACGACGATGGAAGCTGCGCCTTCGCTCTTGATTCTCGTGGCTGCACCCCACTGCACTACGCGGCTATGGCCGACCGAGAGGATTGCATCTTGGCACTCCTACATAATATTGAGATGTGGTTACCATGTACGCTCAAAGGTGGCTCGTCTGTGGTGAGTGATCCCAGCATGGTGCCCGTCACCTCGCGCATCCTGCAACACCACAAACAGCAGCAGCAGTGGTGGCCGCATGACCTCAGCAGTAACCCACTGTCCCACGAAGGTACTCGTGATATGTGTATCGACAGTGTGTGGGCGTATCTTAATGTGCACGAAAACATGGGTCGCACGCCGCTGTTACTCGCCGCGGAATTGGGCTGCCAGCGAGCGGGAAAAATGCTGATGCGCCTGTTGCGGCAGCACAAGGCGCCATGCGGGCGTACCGCAACGCCAATTGCGGCCCCGTGTGCGAAATATGTTGGATAATGCCTGCTGCTGATGGTTGCAAATACGGCATTGCCAGTGACGTGACAATGTGTCGCCTGGTGCGTACGTGCGCGATGAAGCGAATGAATGGAAAAGGGANGTCGTAAACAAACAAACAAACAAAGGCCGACGAAACATATATATATATATATATATTTATATATAAAGGCAATCACCCCCCCCCCCCCCCCCCCAAAAAAAAAAAAAAAAAGAAAGGACGGAGGAGTGAGACGACGATGAGGATGAAGGCACGAGTGTGTGAGAATGTAGCCGACGCGCATCTGGTGGCGCATCACACGAAAATGTATACTACTGAAACACTCACACTCACTCTCTGCATCTCCTTCGAATTTCTGCATTTGTGTGTGTGTGTGTGTGTGTTTATTAATCTCTTTTTTTGTTTTTATTTTTGCTCGCATGGCGGCTGCATTTGACCCCTCTCTCTCTCTCTCTTTTGTGTTTTTTTTTTTTTTTCTTTTTCCGATTCTCTTCTAATTGGTGTCAATCCGCATCGTTAACGGTGGTGGTCTTCTCGGCCTTCTCAGTCAGCTTCCTTTTCATCCTTTGGTGGGGAGCGCGTCACAAATGGGCGTTGGACAAAGTCATGAGCTGCTGGGGAAGGTCAGCGATGACTGCGTGTTTGTCTGCACCAACCGTGAGGAGCTGCTTGATCTCCTGGCAAAGATGCAGCGCGCCGTTGCGGCGAGTTTGTCCGACACTCTGGTGTCTACTCAACCGGACGAGACTAAGGATGAGGGTGACGAGCGGGGGGAGCAGGAAGACAAGTGTAATCAAACGCAGGTGCCGCGGTCGGATGCAGAGGAGGCAGAGGACGTGATGCAAGAGACGGTTCCGCTCGAGGTGATTCACGTGCCAAACCACTACCTTGGAGACGATGGATTGATCGGGAGTCACCCGGTGGTGCTGCAGGTACTTGCCGCCAGCATCTCCTTGCGCTCGCTGGACTTGGGCTACAACGCCCTCACAGCCCGCTCGGTGGAGGCGCTTGCTGGGGCTGGCAGCGCAGACACCAGCAGCGGCTGTGGCGCACTGCCGCCCAATCTGATGTCACTAAACCTTGCAGGCAACCACGTTGGGCGAGAGGGCTGTGAACTCCTCGGGGAATTTCTCGCCAGCGACCCGCCGCTGCGGGAGCTTTCACTGTTTCACAATGGCCTCTACGACAGTGACGTGGAGCCGCTTCTGCAGGGAATTATGGCAAACACACACCTACGACTTCTCAATCTTGACTGCAACTACTTGACAGGGAAGTTCCTTCGCATGCTGCTTTTGTTGCTTGAGCACAACACGACACTCGCCGTGGTGCTCTTCGATGGACCGTACAATCCGGAGACTTTTGAGCGGATGCGGAAGGCACCACCAGAGGGGAGGACTCCCCATCAGGACGATGTATCTGGAAACGCCCGTGCATTATTGCGGCAAAAACTGCTCCGCGTCGATCTCGGCGGGCGGCCACCCTTCCCTGCGGATCTCGTGCGGGAGGTGGAGGCCATTCTTGCAGTGCGACGGGCCGCATATTTGACACAGCTTCAGGAGGAACATGATGTGGACGCCGACACCGCGGGCTGGACAAACGATGCCGCGTGCTCAGCACGAAGCACAGCGGATGGTGCTAGCGACATCGGGGACTTGGCGGACACTGGGGAGCAGGAGCATCTGAACGAAGAAGAGGAGGAGGAGGAGGAGGAAGAGGACGAGGAAGGAGGCGGCTGCATTCACATGAGGAGTGACAGTAGTCTGCTTCCCACCAGCACGACGCCGAATCATCAATACACCCATACTCTGCCCTTCTCCTCCGCCAAATACGGCAGATCGTACCCGAGGCCACTCGCCAAGACGAAATACCGCGCCACTAATGACACTGCAGAACATGGGGCGCGCCGGTCTCACCTCGGACGTAGTGGTGGTTGCGGCAGGGAGCTGTCAAACGGCTTTCAGCGTCTGGAGCTCGCGCCACCGGCGCAAATGCCCTGCGCAAAAACAGTTTGGCGCACCATCACCGACGCGCCGTGCTACCTGCGTGCATGCTGGTGCGACCCGCGCGATGTGCCGGCACCATATGGTGGTGTGCTGCACTACCATTGTAGGCACGAACCGACCGACAATGAGTTGGGTGATGTGGCTGCTGACGGCACGTTGCTCGACAGCAGTAAGAATCGCACCGAGCAGCATCGTCTGAGGATGTTACGATGCGTGATGCAGGAATCCACGTTGAAAGGGCATCCCGAGAAGGGGAAGAAGACGCAGTACCAAGGCTGCAAGGCGACAGGCCACCGCTGCGAGTCTGTGGGTTGTTTCGGTCGACCAAGGCCCGACAAGAGCTCCATGTTTTTCTTTGCATCTCCACACCAGATGCAGGCAAAAACGCTGAAGATGTACGAACAGAGCAGCTGAGTTTTCAAGGATTAAAACGAAGCGTGAAAGGAATCAAGTGAAGATGGCAATTCAAAAAAAAAGAGACGCAATCAGTCGCTGCGGGTGTCACATTCATCGTTTGTCTTTGAACGTGCAGCAGCAGCAGCAACAGCGGCAGCGGCAGCAGTAACGGCAGTTGCAGAGATGCTGCCACGCCACAAGAAGGATGTGACTTACATATCTGCCTCCGGCGACCTTCTAATGGTTTGCTCTGGCGGATATTTGTGGTATTGGTGTTAGTGGTGGTGGTGGTGGTGGTCTACATATATGTATGTATGTATATCTTTATCTGCACACACACACACACACACACCCATGCGCTCTCTCCCCCTCCCCCTCCCTCCCTCCCCCCTTTTCTTCGCTTCTCCTCGTTGCGTCTGTCTGTCTGTCTGCCTGCCTGCCCGTCTGTGTCTCAGTCTCTCTCTCTCTCTGTCGTGTGCAACTCTTTTGCCCTCATGTGGTGCAAAAATAAAGGACAAGGTAGAGAGACTGACCGAGTATTAGTGCGTGCAGTGGCCGCAGAGTGGTCACGTACACACGCAGAAGGTCAGCATATATTGTCATTTCTTTGTACGTGGTGGTGTACGCAAGGGGTGTCTGTTTGTTTGTTTGTGATCAATGAGGACAAACACTGTGCAGAGGGGCATGTTGGAGTCTTTCCGGGGTTATTGGAGCTGGAGGCGATCCAACGCCACTGCTGCCGCTGGAGAATTGGGTGCGTATGATGGCACTGTTGCCGCGGCAAACGGCCCCAGTGCTGCTCCTAGGCCGTCATCGTCACGACTATCGTCATCGTTGTCAACGTCACTCGATGTGTTGAGACGTGTCGTGCACCACCGCCACTCCTGTAGGCGCTTTGACGCTACGAAAGCCGTCAGTCTTGATCTCATTGCAGACCTTCTGGACACATCAGTTCGGGCGCCAACGGCATTTAACTTGCAGCCATGGGTCGCTGTTGTGGTGCATGATGCAACGCAGCGCGCAGCCCTCTCGGCCGCAGCACTTGGCCAGCCTCAGCCACGCGACGCGCCGGTGACGATTGTGTTTGCTGGCGACATGGAGCCAGAGCAACGAGCTCCAGCGGTGCTCGAGATGGGTCTTGAAAGCGGCTACTGCCACCCGATGTACGGCACGACGTTTTTGCGTCATGTGTACTACCACCTTCACGCGGGGCCGCTCTCCTGCATGGCCCACACCAAGTCGCTCTTGTCATCGTGGTACAGTGAGTGCACCGGTACGGCGTTGCTGTCAGTGCCAACGAGCATGCAGGGCTATGCGTGGAAGCAGACAATGATACCCGCAACGACGTTTGTGTATCTTGCAACGGCGGCCGGGCTTGACACGGCGATACTCGAGGGGTTCGACGAGGCGCAGGTGCGGGCTGTGGCGGGATTGCCACCACGCTATACGGTACCGGTGATCGTCAGCGTCGGGTACGGCGCTCCCGTTGACGGATCGAAAAGCGTCCGCAGCCCGCGATTTGCCACACCGCATCTCATCCGATGGAACAAATTCTAATGGATAAAATGCGACTACTGCGTTTTACTGTTGTTTATTGTTCCCGCATTGCGAGCGAGTGCAAAGATGCCGGAGGGACGATCGTCTTTGTTGTTGTTGTTGTTGTTCTCTCCGCCTTCTCTGTTATCTCCGCATTTCATCCCGCTGGCGGATTGGCCTCTTACAGGTGGTGCTCGAATGAACGAATGCAAACCCACACACACACACAAAAAAAAAAAAAAAGAAATGGGAGAAGAAGGAAGGAATGGAATGAATTGCTTACCGACGCATTCACCCACCCCATGCAATGGTGGGCGGAGTATTCATCATCATCATCATCATCATCATCATCATCATCATCGGGGTGGTGGTGGTGACAGCAGCAGCAAATTATATTTGTAATAGTTATGCAAGTGTTGGCGTGAATGCATTATGATGATTATTATTATTATTACTATTGTGTGTGTGTTTTGTCATGTGTGTCTCTCTGCGTGCATGTGATTGCCCTCCGCCACTTGACGTAAACAGCAAATGTTTGTTTGCTCGTTCCTCTTCTCATCTGCATTAGCATCTGCTCAGCGTCGTGCAGCTGAGTAATTTGTTCTCACCACGGCGGAGCGCAACAGAACTTTTGAACGCCTCACAGGGGATGGCGTCCGATGCGACGTTGCGTCGCACTGAGGGAGCGGCGAAGAACACCCCCATGCATATTTATAGTGCTTCAACTAGCAACTGTGGACAAAGCCGGGATGACAACCGCACGCGAAATAGCCTAGCGAGAGACACCACTCACGGTGCGGGGCTTGTCACGGAGGGCTGCAGGCAGCAGGCGAATGGCGGGGAGAAGCAGTCAGCGGTTGTCGCAACCCCTCCTACTCTTTCTCTTCATCCTGCTGCACATTCTCGGCTTGTTGATGACAAGATGGGTGGCTGCTCGCTGTTCTGTCGTCCGGGGGCGAGGAATTCCTTCGCTCGACGTGTCAAACGTTTTTTCACAAGGCGCAAAAAGAAGGAGGAGGAACCGCAGATTTGCAGGGCAGCTGATATGACGACCTCGTCCGCTGGAGTAAAAATGACAGAGGGGCGTTCCCAATCTTTATCTGCTGGGGCGGATCTCTCTGGTCGTCAGGAGGTTGCTGCTGAGCATGATAAAGTCCTGGAGCGAGAGCAGGCGGAGAACGCTGCTCAACTCTGCAGGCAGAATGAAGGCCAGCAGCCCGACTTGTCTCGTAAATCCCGCGAGGAACAGGAGGACGACGAGGAAAACGAGGATCTGTCACCTGAGAGATTCGTCATGGCCATGAGAAGAAGAAACAGCGATGACGACAGCAGTAGCGATGGTGGCCCATCTACGAAGGACGTCCAATTGAATTTGGAAGGAGGACACGAGGAAGAAGGAGATTCAGGGATGTTTGTGCGAAATTTTCTCCCTCTCTCAGAGAATTTGCAGACGCCACTTGACGTACTGCGGCCTGACGTGCACGACAGCGATTCCTCGGGTGACGAGAGCGTGTCTCTTTCCTTCCACCTTGGGAACGAGGAGAGGGACGGAGGTGTTTCATCGGTGTCGCACACACTACAAAGTCGGGTAGAAGCCTGCGATGCAGAGGCTGATGCATCCGCCGTGGCAGGGAGCCGCTGGCCGTCTCGCCAAAAAGTAGCAGTGGGAAGAGCAACGACAGCCTCAGAAGCCTCGTCCTCTATACGAATGATGCCGTTGACGAGGTCGCATCTGGACCGATGGTTCTCTGGGAGCGACGGAAAGAACGGTCGTGATTGCAGCACCAGGCACACTGATCACAGCACGGATAAAAGTGCCCCAGTTAATGCGAAAACCGTGTCGGCACATTTATTCGGGGATCGTGATCGTGATCGTAATGGTGGTGGTGGTGGTGGTGGTGGTGGTGGCTACGCGAGGAAAGCGGACCAAAGGAGAGTAAACAGCAGGATTGGTGCCACATGTAAGACGAACGACATCGCTAACAAGAGGAATAAGAGACACCGGCAAAGGGACTTGCATCACGAGCGGCGCGCGATACCCTCTGCATCACGTCCAGTTGGTGCGCCGTCGCGCTATGCGAAGACTCAGCGGATTGGGAGAGAGAAGGTGTCCACTCCACACAACGTTTCTGCTGGAGCGGCTGCACCAGCAGTATCATCATCGTCTTTGGATGTCTTCTCATCCACGTTGGGGGCGCAGCAGAAGGGAAGGCAGCAGAAGCGCGGCCCAAGTGTAGCACGCAAGGCAGCGGAGGAGGGAGATCGTGCAGCAGCTGTCGCAGGTGGCTCGTTGCCCAGCGATGGCATGAGTACTGCACGATCTCTCGGAAGCTCTCGCGGCGCTGTGGGGTCGTATGCCCAGCTGGCGGCGAGGCGGCGCGAATACCTGCAGGGAGCGAGGGGTAATGGCAAGAATGACGTGAACAGAGGCCGCTCTGGGGGTAGTGAGATGAAATGTGCAACTGGTGAAGCTCGACCTTTGACACGAGATGTGTTGTATGACATAATCAGTATGATGAGGAAACCCCAGTGCCCATCATTCCATCCTCTTGACCATAACGCTGCTGGGGCGAGCCCGGCGACGGTGTGTTGTTCTCGCACCCCGTACTGCCCACCATTCTCAACGTTGACGTGGCGGGAATTCAAGGAGCACTTTTACCTTGACAATGGGGTGGCGCCACGTGATGCCGAGTCTCAAAATGGCTGCAACAGGGAGCCAATTGAGGCATCAGATGAGGAGTATGCGCACCTTGCCGCATTAGCAGCTTCGCTACGTCCCTCGTGTACTGCGTGCGGGCCAGACGCATATCAGCTGTTCCTCTTGGCACCCCTTCTGCCAAGTAGACGGGAGCGGATGCTTTTCCGCTTCTCGTCGCGTGAGAGTTTATATGAGACGCCGTCACGGAAGCGGAGGGTGGTAGATGCCGCCTCCGCCCAGTCGATCCCCACGTCTCCTGCGACCACCACCACCACCACTGCTGCTGCTGCTGGTGGTGGTGGTGGTGATTATGATTCCGCCACAATATCAAGCGTTCCATCCCTTATTGCAGACTCACGCAACACAAACGTGGAATGCCGAGAACATAGCGTGGGCGGCGCGACTCGTTCACCCTCACCGAACTGTACACCGGACGACTTGCCCCACGAAGTTGCACCTCTAGCTGCTGGCTCCGCCAGCAATAATGTGGCTGTGAACCCTGTGAGAATGAACGAGTCAGACGCGATGATTGCATGCCGGTTCCCGCGTCTTCTCGGCGACAGTGAGCAGAGATCACTGGACGCAGGCTTTCAGAGTGGCAGAAGTGGTGGCAACAAGAACAGCATGAGTGGTACAAACGTAACGCCCTCTGCGAGACACGCGCTTCCGCTGTCGTCATCTGACGCGAGGAGTGACGCAACTTGCATGCAGCAACTCGGCAGTGTCGGCAGCAGCGGTGTGGCTCATGTCTCTCAGAGCACTGAGAAGCACGTGGCGCTGAACCACAACAGCGACAACGATGATTACTACAACAGTGATGACGCACATGCGATACGGATGGACGAGGAGCGGAGACTCTAAGAGCAGCTGGTCATTGCTGCAACGGAGCAGCGCGACCATCTGGCGGATTAACTGCGCATTTATGTTCTTCCATATGATGAGAAAAGACAAGGCTGTCCGAAGGACGGATGTCAAGTAGACGAGCGCATGCAGCAATGTAATGTGAACCAACACATCCAAACAACAAGAAGAACACACACAGGAAAAAAAAGGCGAAATTTTATACAAACCCACAAAAAAGGGACGAAAAAAGAACAAAAAAAAAGTAATGCGAGAAATTTGTTGCTCTTGCGCCTG
This sequence comes from Trypanosoma scelopori, assembly GCA_030849745.1. NCBI lineage: Eukaryota > Euglenozoa > Kinetoplastea > Trypanosomatida > Trypanosomatidae > Trypanosoma > Trypanosoma scelopori. Next base: position 44,733 of record JASANX010001035.1, read on the forward strand.
TATATTACTGTGATTTCAACTCGCGGTGGTGAACGTGAGTGTGTGTGTGATGCAGTGGTACATTGTGGAGAGTGACTTTTCCTCCTCCGTTCCGTTCCGTTCCGTTTGTAATGTGTAGTAAGGAACGTGCCTGTCCTTCATTGTATCCGTATCATCTGCATTCTACACTTGCTACTGACAATGTCGCACCTCCTGCTGTTGGGTGGCGGTGTTTTATTGGGATGTATTCATGTGGGCCGTAGAGACCCAACATGTCGGTGAAGCATTTGGGAGTGGTGGCTGCAGGACGTCGCACGCACGGAGCAGAGCTCTGCACTTGTCTCTCATTTTTCCCCCCTCCTTTTCTTCTCTCCCTTGTGTTTAGAAGTTATCATCATCATCATCATCACGGGTTGCATTTTTCAACTGCAGTGCTCTCATAGGGTTTGGGGATAAGTGCGAGTGATACACGTGCACCGTCTGCAACCATGACGGACGGGGAAGACACCAGCAATAACGGTGGAGGCCAGAGTGGCTTGGTCGTCATTCACACAAATTCCAAGGCAGATGCATTGACGGTGTACCAGCAGTGGGCGCAGGTCCGGCGGCGTGCTGAGATCGCTCTGCCGTCCACTGTCAACTCCACAGCTGTTGACACGCAGCAGCAAGAACTGCATCTATTCTTCACCATGCCGAAGTCCTTTGACCGTGAGTCTGTGCAGGTGCGCTTCGACGAGCACACCGCCGCCCGTGTGGTTCTTCGTGGGGTTCTCTTTGAGGATTTGACGCACGCCAGTGAAGATGCGACGCTGACGGAAGAAAATTCACTGCGGCAGCAGCAGCAGCAGCAGAAGTATGAGGATGACGTGCACAGCATCAGGGAGCGGATGCACGCGGTGGAAAAGCAGCTTCAACAGAACCATCTTGAACTCGCTGAGGTGGATGATGAGTTGTCGCTCGGCACACAGCTCTTTTCTCGTGTCTGCGGCCCCTTGACAGACGATCTGCCAGAGGTGTTGGACGCAGGGTTTTGGCAGTCGCAGCTTGGAGGCATCGAGAAGTGTGTCTCGGGCGCCAATGCAGTACGGCGGCGCCTAACAAAGTCAAGGGCTGAGCTTAGCGCGGAGCTGCGGCATCTGCAAGAGCAGTTGGACACACTGGAGCTGGCGCATTGTGAGTCGCTGCCAACATCACCGCAGGGGCGAGGGGTATCGGTCTGCATTGTACTTAAAGTGACAGAAGCGTTACCGAAGGCTGTGGTATTTGTCACGTACATTGTGAGAAATGCTTCCTGGAATGCCGAGTACGAGGTGGCGCTGGACAGCCATCAGAGGCTAGTGACACTGCACTACAATGCCGTCGTGCGGGCAGGCGGGGAGAAGTTTGACGATGTGATGCTCACACTTTCATCATCAGATCCGCGTCGACACGCTGAGGAGCCGGAACTCGAGCCATGGCGCCTCACTAGAGCAGGCACGGATGAGACAAGCAACATGCTCGGTGTGCAACCTCGGGCTCTCATAGCAGCTTCGCGTAGGCGCACGCAGACCGTCTCCTCTCCAGGCATTCAGCGCGCCATGCCGACGCAGCAAACAGCGGGTGTTGTGAACTTCGCTCTTGCATCGCGGCACACATTCCGTGCGGGCGGTGCTACGCTGCGTGTGCCCCTCACGGTGCTGCAGTGGAAGGCAGATGTCACGTATGTGACAGTGCCTTCCAAGGTGGAGTCCGTGTACGCCAAGGCAACATGCGTCAATGAGAGCGAGTATCTGCTGGTTCCGGGAAATGTGGCCGTCATGCTCGATGGCAACTTTGTCACCAGCACACATCTGAAGCGCACCGCCCCCGGTGAAAAGTTACATGTACACTTCGGTGTAGACACCACCATCGAGGTGCGTCGCAAGCTCGTGCAGCACCACACCACCAACAAAAAGGTATCACTATTTAACCGTGATCCGAAACAGCGACTGCTCTACTCCTACATCACTACTCTCACGAATAAGAAACAGCATGAGGCACTCTGCGTGCTATTGCAGGAGCAGATACCAAAGTCAAATGAGGAGAACCTCATAGTTCGCCTCATTGAGCCAAAGGATTACTCAGCAGGCACAGAAGGGGGGCAGCATAATACGCTTGAGGTGGACGGCGTAGTGGAGCGGCAGGTGCAACTCGACCCCGGGAAGTCTGTGACGCTGCCATTCTCGTTTGAAGTGGAGGCCCCGACGGAGGCTCGCATCACTGGCCTCGGAGACCCGTTTTCGTCGCCCTAACATCGTTGAAAATGTTTCCGCTGCTGCTGCTGCCGTTGCTGCTGCCGTGACCTGCAGCAGCAGTAGTAGTAGAAGTAGTGGTGGTGGTGGTCCCGCGCTGCGTTGGCTTGAGGCCCATGCAGGGAAGCATCAACTTCTCATGCTTCTTTTTTTTGTGTTTGTTTGTTTGTTTCTGAAAACAAAAAGAATGAATTCGTTTATGTTCGTATTTTCCGCCTCTCTCTCTCTCTCTCTCTCTCTCTCTACCTCACCTCCCATGCGTTGCTTTTAGGGGTAACGTGGTGTGTAAACCCTACGGAGGAAGCCCCGTAACAACAACAACAACCACCATCATCATCATTATCATAAGTGTCACACAAACATATCCCACTGAAGACAACCGAAACCATATGATGGCGTGCCTCACACACACACTCATAAAAAAAAAAAATTAGCGAACTCGCCCCACTTCACTCTACTGCGTATGCATCCTACAAATTCTTTCTGTACTCCATATCTCCCACCTAAATCCTCCCCTCTTCAACGCAATGCTCTTCCAGCCATTCAGTATCACATCACGCCCATCCCACAGTCATTAAAAATGCAACCACAACAATAATGGCACCTACAACAGAACTCATCTGACACCATATTCGTCACCTATTTACTACCAACTACCCCAACAGATATCCACACCCCACTAAGCATGCATTCACTATGTTGTTCTTCGCTGCGTCTGTTGGGCGCCTCGCCCTCGGTGGGCAACGCTGCATGTTTGACGACCCCGCCACCGAAGGGGCAGAACGCCCGGTCGCCCTACGCCATCGGGGATACAGACTATTGGGTGCCCCTCGCCATTCACCTGTCTGTGGAGGATCTGAAGGACAAAACGAAGTACTGCACGGCGGTGGGCCAGGAGCGACCGAACTTCCGTGGCGACACAGTCGTGTGCAAGCCCTGGCTGATTCTCACGGAGGCGAAGAAGCAAAGCCTGCTGCAAACGACGCTCCCCGAGGCAATCAAGCTGCACACCGACCGCCTCCTCGTCAACCCTATGCGGGGCGTGCTGATAGCCACCGTGCCCAGCGACGGCGAGTGCAGGTTCTTCACTATCCCCGAGTCGCACAAGACGGACGGTGTGGAGATCGCCGGCCTGTTGCTGTACGTGGCCGCCGGCCCCGGCTACTCCTTCTCCACGGTGTGCACAGAGGCGCCATACAGCGGACGGCCGACCGCCTCCGTGATGAACCTCAACCCAATGCGCATCGGTGAAACGCGCTTCCACATCCGCATCGCAGCGCACGAGATCGCACACGCCCTCGGGTTCGTGTTCAGCCAGATGAAAGACCTCGACATGATCTCCTCTGCACACCTGCGCGGCAAGGCAGGCGCGACCCACATCGTGAAATCCCCGAGGACGAGGTGGGCAGCACGCTGGCACTACAACTGCAGCACGGCGCAGGGCATGGAGCTGGAGGACGAGGTGGAGAACTGGTCGTCGTCGCACTGGGAGCGGCGCAACGCGAAGGACGAGCTGATGAGTGCGTACCTCGACGAAACAGGCGGCGCGTACTACACGGCACTGACGCTCGCCGCGTTTGAGGATACCGGGTACTTTCGGGCGAATTTCAGCATGGCGGAGTGGATGGGCTGGGGAAAGAACGCCGGTTGTGGCTTCCTGACGCAGAAGTGCGTCGAGCGGAACGCCACGAACTTCCCCGGGATGTTCTGCACCGCCAAGTCCGAAGCCCTGCTCTGCACGTCCGGCCGCTACGCCCTCGGCAGCTGCCCGCTGGTGCAGTACAGTGAGGTGCTCCCGTCGCAGTATCAGTACTTCGGCGATTCCAACGTGGCTGGCCCCGGGGAGGCGCTGATGGACTACTGCCCTGTCGTCACGGCGACTGCCGGGACACTGTGCAGCGACGTGAACACGACGAGGATGCCGGGCAGTCGTGGTGGGCCGATGTCGCGGTGCCTGAATGGGAATTCCATCACGCTGAGCCGCCCGCCCGCCAACAGCCCGCCCGTCGGGGACGTGTGCGCGAACGTGAGATGCGACGGTGGTGTGGTGCGGGTGCAGTACTACGGCGACGACACGTGGCACCCGTGCCCCGCGGGCACGTCACTTCTGCTTGCGGGACCGGCGTTCAGCGGCGGCAGCATTGTGTGCCCCACGTACAAGGAGGTCTGCCCCACAATGGACAAGCCGAGCGACAATGCGGAGAGTGTAGATGGCCAGAGCACGGCGGAGCCGCAAAGCAGCAAGAATGGTGTCGTGGACAGCGAGAGTTCCTGCGACTTGAGCTATTCCCCCTCCGCGCTGCCTGCACTCTCCGTGTTGCTTGCGCTGGTCGCCACTGGCGTCGCGCTCGGCTGAGCGGCACTGGTGTGATACACGCCGCGTATATGATTTTCATTTCCTGCTTCTTTTCTACCCTTTTTTTTTTTTTTTGCTTTTCGGTTTTCACAACCGGGGGCCACACGTGCGCATGTGTGTCTGTGTGTGCATGTACACACACCTATACATATATAAAATGCATAAATATATACATATATATATGCGTACAGACATATATGTGTGTCTTCAGTGTTCTGTTATTTTTCCTTGCGGCCGTAATGTAGATGATGCAGGCCGCGTGTCTCAAGAGTAGAAGTAATGCATGGGGCGTGTCGGACGCTAATGATGATACTGATCCCGTCTGGCTTTGTTTTGTTTTGTTTTGTTTTCCGAGTAGTGGGACGGGGGGGCGCGAGTGTTCCGGCGGTGCCTGTGGCTCTGCCCATCTATTTGTGATTTCCGCCGTCGGTGTGGTGGCGGCGGTGGGAATGGGGGTTTCCGGTAGGTATTTTTGTGGGAGCAGGCGTTGGGGAAGAGGGGTGATGACAACAAGGGCAGATCTGCGTTCCGCTGTTTGTAAAATATTATAGAAGTCTGCAAAAGGAATCTGCAACAATAATGCGATGAGTAAATTACACGGGGCTCTTTTTCTTTTTTTTTTTTTGTTGTTGTTGTTGTTTGTCAGGCGCTCTCGAATGGAGTTGATTTCTTTTCCATTTCAACTATGCTGCTGCTGCTGCTGCTACCGTGCCACGTTGGGGTGTGTTTGTGCGGGGGCGTGGGAAGAGTGTTCCTTTTCCTTTCGAAGGACGCCTTTCATCCCCCCTCGCGGCCGAGGAGTCCTGCGGGCGGACGAGGAGTAGGAGGAGGTGGTGGTGGTGGTGGCGGTTTCATTGTTTGCTGCCCGGTGTGTGTGTTGGGATGTCTAAAACTCTTCGGTCGTTGCGGACACTTCTTCCCTCCCTTCGAGGAGTATTTTGCGGCGGTGGCGACCGGACGCGCATCAAGACGCATATTATTTGTTGCTTTGAGACATTTCGACTTGTTTCTTTGGGTTTTTGGTGTTTATTTATTTTTTTATTTATTATTATTATTTATTTTTTTTTTGATTTTCACTGAAAGCGTGCGAGACCCGAGGAATGGTCGATGTCTCTCCCCACTACCATCGTTTACCAGAGAAGATATTTATGCATTTGTTTATTTATTTATTTATTTTTCTCACCTTTTTTTTTTTTTTTTTTGTGTGTGTGTGTGTTTTAATTCACGCAGTCTGCGCCGTGCAGAGTTTCTTCGCCGAAACTCAGCCATTCATTCATTCAGTCATTCAGTCATTCAGTCATTCAGTCAGTCAATTCCCTCCGCCTCCTCGTGTGTGGGAGGCGCTGCCTGCACCACCCCTCCCTGTTCAGCAGTGGGGAGGCCGCAGATGGGGAATGACGCCTTGAGGTCCAGCGGGCGGGGGAGACTCGAAGACATCCATCTTCAACAAACTCCCACCCCGCCTCTCTCCCTTTCTTTCTTTTTGTTTGTTTGTTTAACCCCATTGATGTGCACCACAGACGTTGTTTCTCCACATGAATCTGCACTCTCATTTCTTTCTTTCTGCCATGTCAAGAAAGTGGGGTTAGACGATTCACTTTTTGTTGTTTGTTTGTTTGCCGGAGTGGTGGAGGCGGTTGTTTTTGTGTACCGTGAAAAGGATATCAGTAGTTACGTGTGAAGAAATAATTATGGCCCATGTGATGCGTTTTTTTTTTCCTTCTGGGCGCATGGGTGATGTGTCGGAGCCAAACGAGTTGGAGTACGATCAGTCGACGTACATGGGGCGCTGCCTCTTGTTTGCGTCGATGACAGACCCACGGATGTTGCTTACGACACAACAACAGCTGCAGGATGCGCAGGCATTGATTAGGTGTGTGCAGCCGCGTGATGATGGTTGGAAAGATGTTTCGGTTGCTGATTACTGTCTTGCCAGGCGGCGTGTTCGTGCGAGCCTGCATCCCGAGACGCAACAGCCAATTCCGTTGCCTTTTCGTTTCTCTGCCTTTGTGCCGGTGAACTTCGTGATGCTTTGTGGGATGCTGCATCCTTCGCAGCAAACGCCGTGGCGTGGTGTGTGGTGGCAGTGGGTAAACCAAACGTACAATTCGGGGTTTAATTACTGCAACGGCAGCGCCACAAATGCCTTATCGACGAGGGAACTGACGCTTGGGTACGTGCTGGCATCGTCAACGGCTTGCGGCCTGGTCTACGGTCTCAACCGTTGCGTTTCGGGCGTGCGGGCGTCGTCGTCTTCGTCCGTCCTTATTCTTCGCTGTTGTATCCCGTACGTTGCCGTCGCGAGCGCGAACATTGCGAATGTTGCGTTCATGCGTGGCAGGGATCTGCTGCATGGGATTCCTGTGAAGGATGCCGTGACTGGGGAGGAGCTCGCCGGTGGAGCACTATCACGTGCCGCTGGTCGACATTCTGTCGCGCAGGCCGCACTGAGTCGTGTGTTGATTCCGCTGCCACTGATGACTGTCCCCCCCATTGTGATGAGCGTGTTGTTTGATCGAAAACGTTTTCTTGCCTCACGACGGGCGCAGTTGTACATTCCTGTGAACATTGCTGTGATTATCTCCGTGCTGTTTGTGGCATTGCCGCTGAGCATTGCCGTGTTTCCGCAGGAGACGACGCTGCCCGTGTGCAGGTTGGAGCCGGCGTTTCATGGACTGACGAATGCCCGCGGGGAGCCGGTGATGATGGTGCGCTTCAACAGGGGCCTGTGAGGCGAGACACACGCGCTGCGTCTCTCATCCCTTCAGTTTCTTCCGACCACCTCTTTTTTTTTTTTGGGGGGGGGGGGTGGGGGGTGGGGGGGTTTGTTTGTTTTGCTTATGGCCCTTTCTTCCTCTTCACTTGCGTGTGTTGCTGCTGGTGCGCGTTGGATCTGCGCGTGTGGTGGGGTGTTTTGCCGCAGGAGGGATGTATTGTCAGTGCTTTCATTCTCTTCTTCATCTTGCACCTCGCATTAATAAATAATAATAATAATAATAATAAATGTTGTTTGTACTACCAAAGAGCGAGTGGGACGGCTTCACGCACACGCACACGAGCGCGCGCCGGGCAAAAGCGGGACCACACAAAAGAGCAGGAAGGCGATACGACAAATAAGAGAAGAGGGTGAAGCAGAAACATGAGTAGCAGTGGTGGTAGTGCTGCTGCTGCACCACTGCAGAGCTCCAGTGGAGGCGGTGTGGATCCAGACAGTGTTCAGGCGCAGGTGGACGCGTTGTATGCCCATATACTCGCATGCGTGGATCTGAGCCTTGACAGGGACGAGGGCGATTGCACCGCTCCGTTGAGGGCGGACCGGAAGCCCTGTCGTTCGCGGCTGACACGTTCTTTTCCTTCTCACACGAAACGGCAACTTGACGCGTCTGCTGCCGAAGACCCAGCGGTGGGGGAAACCGCACCTGTACACAACCCGTCGGCTGTGGGAGGGGGGGTGCGTTGTCGCTGTTGCTCTCGGCGTCAAGGCGCAATGGACGAAACTTTCATCGTTAAAAACACGGTGACCGCCATGACTCGTGACGATGGCGGTCGAGGCTGCAGCTGCAGTTCCCTCACCCGTATGCAGGCTCGTCCCACATGTGTTGAGGATGCGACAAGCGATGGTCGTGCTACCGCGTCGCTTCGCGTTTCTGGGGACTCACGCCGCCGGCTGCAGCGCCCAACGCCATCGACGTTCGGCAGCGGGCGAAAGGGGATGTCAGACCCCGTGAAGAAGTCCACCGAACCCGGCCCGGGGTCGTATTTCTGCAGCAACGATATTTGTGGCAAAAATGACCCCGACCGGAACGATAGAAGCACACGCCAATCCCTTCGGCGAAGTGCGGTGGATGAGGCGATGATGTTGCAGCGTCAGTTTGCCCTGCTGTGCCAGTGCTATTGGAAGCAACTCCCGGAGCTGGAGACTCCAACGAATCCCGCTGCCCATGCGGCAAGCTGCCCATGTCATTCTATCTGCTCCACGCAGGCGAGTCGTCGTCATCATCGTCGTCGCCATCAACAGCTTCGTCATGATGATGATGATGATGATGTTGATGGCTCCAGCAGCGCTAGCAGTAACATTGGTAGTAGTAGTAGTAGTAGCAGCAGCAGCAGCAGCAGCAGGGTCCACGGTGGTCCGTCGATTGGTGTGGGCAAAAAAGCGCGAGAGCGAATGTATGCCACTCCATCGGTGGTGTCTTCGCGCCTCTCTTTGGCACGGCGGAGCAGAGAAAGAGGCGCCATCTTCGGCATCTCGCCCCGGCGTTCAGTATTTGCAGGACAGATTCATGACAATGCTGTTGATAAGCGGGAGTGGCAGAAACAGGGGCATGGCACCGAGGGTGTCGAGGGCAGGCTGCAAGGTGGAAAAGATGGTGTAGTGCGAGACAAGACATCATCTCATCGATCCTCAGCGAGAACCGCCGCACCAGCAGCAGCAGCCGCAGTAGTAGTGTCACCTGGCCCTGGTGCGTACAATATTGCTGGAGCCTTTGATACGATTGCAGGAGGCAAAGGGAAGTCTGGAGGTGTATCAATTGGCCGGGCTGCGCGGAAGCTGCACACGCTGACCGATGCTCCGGGGCCAGGGACGTACAACACGGTGGCAAAGGGTGAGGCAATCGGTCAACCCGCTAGAAAGGGAAACTTCTTTCTCTCCACGACACCCCGCCGGCTGCAACTGGCTTCGACAAGGGTGGATGAACCTTGCCCTGGGCCTGGAGAGTATCATACAGAGGACGCAGTACGGGTGGATGCACGGCACAAGAATGCCCCTGCGTTTTCCTTTGGTCGTGCCAAGCTTCCAATGTGTACAACGGCGCTTTTCAGCACATCATCTGGGGAAAAGGCGGACGAGATGCCGGGACCTGGCACCTACGACATTGCTAGTACGCTTGCCGACACGAGGATGCCTGCGAGTGGGCGTGGTGCTGTCATCGCGACCGCCACACGTGATGACAACATGTGGCGTGGGGTGCGCTTTGTGCCCGATGACGTACCGGGGCCTGGGACGTACACGGTGACGGAGGAGGAGAGTGGGCCTGCCTACTCTCTGCGGCAACGGCCGTCAGAGCGTGTTGAGGAAACGCCAGGGCCTGGACATTACGTCATGCCGAGGGAATCTGCTGGGCCACAGTGGAGCTTCTCGGCACGACAATCCTTTCCAGAGGTGGAAGAGTCCGGCCCGGGTCCGGGCGATTACTTTGTTCCCATTTACGATCTTCGACGCGAGCATTCCAGGGCGCCTTTCTTTGCCAGGGCGCCGCGTCTTATGCATGATGCGGCGGATCGGGCAGCATCAATTCCAGGCCCTGGCGCCTATGACACGGATGATGCAAGACTGGCCGTGCGGGCAGCCACCATGGGGACGGCAGAACGCACGTTGGCGTTTGGTGGTGGCTCGAGTAGCGACGTCCCAGGTCCCGGTTCCTATGTTGCGCGGTATGCGGGGCAAGAGCGGCGCACCGCGGTACCTCTTCTTGCAACCACCACACCGCGCTTTGGTGGTGATTCCACCACCGCTAACTGTACTGCTCCACCACCACCACCACCACCAGGGCCTGGGTACTACGATGTGGACCTCCAAACTACATGGATGCGGACGCGTAGTGCCGTTCTTGGGAGTGCCCAGCGAGTATTTCCCTTTGATTCCCCACCTCCTTCGGCGGCGCATTATGTCGGTCCGGGTGACTACAACATTGCTTTTCCAAAAGATGGTCCGTCCTTCACTATTCGTCAGCGCCTGGTAGATCCCACGATGATGGGCGAGCCGACACCCGGTCCCGGGCTGTACGACCCCAAAAAGTCACCCGCAAGTGGCCCGAGTGCGTTGATTGGTGCCGCACCACGATTTCAGCCCAGCGGTGAGGAGAGGATGCAGGCCGAAGTCCCTGGTCCTGGTACCTACACCGTTCAGGTTCCTACAAGCGGAGCGACGACGGCAGCTGCAGTCTTTGGCACAGGCCCTCGTCGGCTGCATCTTCTGGTGGACAGTAGGCAGGAGGACGTGTGTGATCTTGGACCTGGTAAATATGACCCGCGAGAGACAAGGTCCCACATTTCTGGCGCCGCGTGGAGCACGAGTCCGCGGTTCGCCGAGGATGTACACAAGGATGTTCCTGGTCCTGGAGCGTATGAGGTGCAACCACAAACCTCTACAGCCCGTGGTGTCATCATCAGCGCAGCTGGGAACAAATCTTCTGAATGGCTCGTCTCGGCGGACGCAGCGGCCCTTCCCGGGCCGGGATCCTATTTTCCGCAGCACCTACACGAACGTAGTGCTGCCGCAGTGGGGTTTGGATCGTCGCCGCAACACGTACTTTCACCAGAGGAGCGCGAAGCTCTTATAAATACAGGTGTTGGGCCAGGCTCGTACCATATCATGCTACCAGTTCCACACCCCTTTCATGCCACATTTGGGAGCGCGGAGACAAGACGAATAGAAGAGCAGCCACCGGACATCACACTCGGCCCTGGTCACTACAGTCCGGAAGAGGCGAAAGCGCTCTCCACCCGCTCTGCCGTATTCGGCACCAGCTCTCGCATGCCAGTACCAAGGCTTGCGGAGGACGATGTGCCGGGACCGGGCGCGTATACGCCGGCGTTACTTGGTGTCGGTGGGCCGGTGGGGGGAGGAGGGCCTGTCACCTTTCCGAGCGCCCCACGTTTCAACGATGCAAAGGAGCGATCCATTTACGGCGATAGCCGCGTCACACCGGGACCCGGCTCCTACTCAGTGGAGGGACAAGCGATGTGTGTAAGCACCTGTGGAGGTGGAACTTTCTTTGGCACGGGGCCGCGCATGCTCAATTTGGAGCAGCGCGAGCGCGCGTTGATTCCTGGACCAGGGGATTATCATCCTGTCGGTGACCTGACCAACGCAAGCACCCCAGCATTCCCTTTTGGAACTGAACCTCGTTTGACAACGAGGGCCATCAACGGTGGCGGCGTTGCCACACCTGGGCCAGGGGCCTACGACGTTATTATCCCCACATTCACAACGGCACCCACGGCTCGATTTGGGACGGAAACCCGCTCTCTGGGAGCGCCGATTCTCGCCGAGGCTCCGGGGCCTGGTACATATAATGTGGTGACTGCTGGAGTGGCTTGCACACAAGCCTATAAATTTTCTACCGCTCCTCGAGAAATACATGCCGTTCCGCGTGACTGCACGCCGGGTCCTGGCCAATATGACGACAGCAGCCCAGGAAACAGCTCGTGGCTCCGTGAGAGCGCCGCACCATCTTTCCCAACCGGCCCACGGTTTGCTGTTGCGAAGGATGAGGCTCTTATCCCTGGGCCAGGCCAGTACACGCCGCAGAATCCGCTGTGGGAGGCGTCGCAGGTGTATTCTTTCCCAATGGGCAGCAGGGAGCCTGCTGCCAAGGGCGAGGCAGAGATTCCTGGACCTGGCACATATAGTCCAAAACAACCATTGCCCTCTCCAGCTCTTCCTGTCTTTGGCACGGAGCCACGTCGTACGACGGTATTGGCGGGTGATGCCAATAGTGCTAGTGGCGACGTCGGAGGTAAAAGCCTCCCAGGCCCTGGTTACTATAATCCGATGCTTCCACCGGAGGGGCCTGCCATTCGTTTTGGCACTGCAGAGAGAGGCATCATCGGTGTGGAGCGAAGTGAAGAGGGCGTCCCTGGCCCAGGCACTTACGATGTAGTTGCGAGGATGCAGGAGGGTCCCGCATTCTCGATAAATCGCGCAGCTTCACGTGGACCTACATTGGCAGAGGTGGAAAAGTCAAGTCTACCCGGACCTGGCGCATATGTAATACCGCCGGCACTTTCCGCGCGAAGTGGAGCAGAATTGGGTGTGTCATTTGTTAAGGCAGAGCGCTTTCACGACCCTGCTGCGTCGCAGCCGCACGCCCCAGGACCGGGATTCTACGATGTTCTCCCACCAGAGTCAGCAGCTGGACACACCATTGGCCGTGCACCACGCCTGGCCGAAGTGGATACCAATGCTGCAAGCTGCGCAGGCCCCCCAGGTCCTGGGCACTACGAGGTAGGGAGCGATAACTCCATCATCCGAGGTGCTGTAGATGGCGGAGTGGCCATGCGCTTCACAGCCGATCGATTTTCTGGCAGGGCGGAGGCCGCAGCCTCTGAGATGCCTGGACCAGCGTCATACAATGTAGGAGAAGCTAGGTGCATGACAGGCGGCACGTCCTTTTCCCAGGCCCCGCGTTTTGTGCTCGCAGAGCTGTGCGATGCCGCCGGGCAACCAGGCCCTGGGGAGTACAGCATTCCCTCCATGTGGAATCATTCGCCCAACACCGCCTATTCCTTCGGTACGGGCGCGCGTATCGAGCCTGGTGATGCGGCGCAGGATATTCCTGGTCCCGGGAGCTACGAGACGAACCGCTACGCGGTACAGTTCATGTCTGGCCCTGCATTCACGATGCAGGGAAGGGAAGCGTATGCTGTCAAGTCTGCCAATGCAGAGTATCCCGGTCCCGGCGCGTATTGCCCTCACCCAGTGGAGACGGGGCGCACTACTACGTTTGGAGCGCAGTCAACTGTGGATCAGGACGCTCTGTTTGCAGCGCATGCTAACGCCGTCCCTGGACCGGCGACATATGTCCTTCCTGCGACGCTCAGCCAAAGAGCCGCTACGATCGGCACATCAAAGCACGACACGGAGCAAACGGAGGATTTTCCAGGACCTGGCGCGTACCTCACAGGCGGTCCAATTGTGCTGCCAAGTCATCCCGCGTTCAGCTTTGGTTGCGCTCCCCGTTTGGACAGTGTTCCTCCTGTGGAACTGAATGCCCCCGGCCCTGGTGAATACCACCATCCGATAGACCCAAGGCCGTCCGTGCCAACGTTCACGTTCCCTTCTGCTGAGCGATTCAGGGACGCGGACGCGCTCGGCGGCATTGGGCCAGGGCAGTACTACCACCCCAACTCGGCTGGGGGTATTTACTGGCCCAATGCGTAGCTTTCCTGCCGAGTTGCGACGCGGCGGCAGTTGTCACTGGGACTCAACAAGGTATGCACCCATCTACCCCACCACGCTGAATGACACTCGATGGTATATTGGGCGTGTCAATGCGGCTGCCGACAACACCAGACACTCCGCCATAGATAAAATCATAAACTTGGAAATAGAAGGCTCACCTCCCAGACAAACTCCCCGTTGTTGTTGTTTTCTTTTTCTTCTTTTTTTTGTTGCTGTAATGACGATGGTGATATATTTATATCGCCGCTGTTATTGTCGTTGTTGCTCGCGCCTGTCCGCTTGTTTGATTGCCTTCTTTCCTTCCCACCATCGTACCTGCATGGAGTAGCTTCTGTACGATTAACGTGGTGTATGTTAATTCTTCCCTGGTGCTGAACCATTTTTTTTTTTTTCCCATCCCCCCTTTTTTCCGTTTGCCACGTATTCGCTACCATCCATTTGATAAAAACAAGCAAAAAAAAAATCAAAACAAAAAAAAAAAAAGACGTCGCACTGGTCTTTACCGTGGTTTTTCGGGGTGGTGGTGTAAACGTTGGTGACACACGCTCCCTATTGACCAATGCACCAGCAGCAGAGAGCTGACGTGACACCTGCGTTTCAGCATGTTCAGGGCAGGGTGCCGATGCCGATGGCTCCGCAGTCGCTTCGTATGGAGCACCCGATGGGAGGTGTGCCGCGACACCTGCTACCTGCTCAGAGGCCAACCAACATGACCCCGCCACCAATGCAGGGTGTACCTGCTGCTGGAAATGGGATGAGCCCCAGAGGGGCTGCCATGGGTTTGGGGCGGTCGCAGGGAATGCCGCCCGCGCCCATTATTCCCATGCCTCATCCAACACAAATGATGGGAAAGAGTTCGCCATCACCGCAAGAATCGGCTGGGGCGGCGGTTGCCAGTAGTGGCCGTGGTGCGGCGTGCCCGACCATGCGTATCACCCACGCGGTGGGACGAGGTGGAGGAGCCGGTCCGATGATGATGATGAATTCGGCAGGAATGTCAGCAATGGGAACCGATCCGTCTCGTCAGGGTTCTCCGTCCTCGGGGTTTCACGCACCTGCAGGGCAAGACCGCAGGGTTTCCTGGGTTTTAGGCGCACGGGGTGCTGGAGGAGTAGTAGGAGGCCCCCCCGCACACGACAACCATCCAGGCGTTCCGGGGTCTGCGTCCACGCTGCAAAATTTTCCCGCACCAACAAATGAAACATTACAAAAACGACAACAACAACAGCCAGCGGCGCGAGGGCCCGTCGTGCAACCGCAGTCATCGCCGTCTTCTGGCAAGCTAGAAAAGGCAATGAATGCGAACAGCGGTGGATTCTGGGGTAACATCAAAAGGAGTGCGCTTGGACTGCTCCGACTCGACAGTCCGGCGGAGGTGAAGCAGGAATCCCCCAGTGACAAACGCGCGACGAGTGCGCGCAGCTATAGCGAAAGAAGGAAGCAACTGGAAAGGCAACAGGCGGCGGTGCATTCAGTAGAGCCTAATCATAGGGTTCACCAAGTTAGCTTCACGCCCCGGAGAATAGCAACACCAGCGCCAGCGCCAGCACGAGTGGCAGCAACGGTGCCAGCTGATACTGCTGCTTCTGACCGACTGCTAGTTTCCCCTACAGTACATCTTCGGGACGAGATGGGTGAAGCTGGCGTTGCCCCACCCTCGGTGATCCGCAGAAGCAAAGAAGGTGAGGAGAGCCACCAGAAGTCGTTGCTGACGCAACGCATGCTGCGATTTCCATCGCTTGCCATCGTCGACAGCGACGCCGATTCGAGCGGGGGATCTCGTGAAAATGAGAAACGTAATCATCAGGAGGAGCCAAAGCAAGATGTGGTGACGCGAGCCCCTGCCGACGGCGAGAGCAGTGAGCAGACGCCGGAGCGGCAAATGTGCCACCTCTCCCCTGTATCTTCTGCTTCCCCAAAGGCTGCATCGCCCATGAACACACACTTGACAGAGTTGCAGCAGCATGGATCGACAAGGGAGGATGGCCATGAGGTGGAGACAGCGAGCACGCAGCTTCCCACCGCCTCTGATATTTCCCTGCAGCCGCCACCATCGTCGTCGTCATCGAAGAATGTGATGATGATAAGGAAGCGATCGTCACTACCAGAGCTGTTAGCATCTGACAAGGATGCCATGGCTGCCTCAAGAGAGCGCCCGTTTGCAACACCGATCTGCAAAAGCGGGAAGCAGGCGCTCGATGCGACAACGGCACGAAGGGCTGGTGGCAACAAGTCAAAGGGGGGTTCTGCGTCAAGGGGCGAGGTGGAGACAGACGAACAGGAGGTATCGGGGCTTCCCTCAGACTCCAGAACAAGTTCAGCACTTGCGCATACCCTGCGGCCACATGTAGAATCAGAAGCACGAAGAGGGAAGGTGACGCGAGCGGATAGCTTGGGAAGGACGCGTGATGAGTCTCCGCATGCTGTCAAGGTGCCTACCAACGCGGAGAGTGCAGGCCACCATCGCGAGGCGCGAAGGCAGCGGAGCTTGTCGTCTTTAGCACATCATCGTCTTTCTCGCTCTTCTTCCTCATCATCATCAGCCAAGATGGATCGACATGATGTGAAACCAAAACAGAGGAAACATCAACATCGAGGATGTCGAGAAGAGCAAACTGCACTATCGCGCACCGCCTCCCTTTTGCCTGACTCTCCTGATGGCAAATCGAGGACGAGGCATCGCCCCCGCCAAGAGAGAGGGGTCACCTCGGCGCGACACGCATCGTCTCGGGGCGGCTCTCCGAAACGCTCGGGCCCAAAAGGGAAGAGAGCGCCACTCTACTCCCCTGATGTGGATGAAATTAGTGGAGTTGACAGGGTGTCGCCGCGACGCTGTTCCGCCTCCACCCCCGCTCGCACCCATGACAGAAGGGATCGGCGACGCGATACGATGAGGAATGGCAGTAGTAGCAGTAGTCCTGAAAGGCGGACGTTGCGCTCACCCCTTTCGTCTATTTTCCGAACGGCAGATGTATATCAACTTTACCACGAACTTAAACGGCAACAGGGCGAGTTGCATCGGGACCGGGTCTCGCGCTGGCGCCAGCAGCGTGAGATACCACCGCCGGCAGGGACAACAAGTGGCGGCAGCAGTAGCAGTGGCAGAGGGAGCACCGCTAGTGTGAAATCACTGCCGACAAGGCCCCGCTGCTCTCATAGTAGAAAGGGTAAGCGAGCACTTCATGTGCAGGAGCATTCTGCTCGGCCATGGCGCCACAACTCGCTCCACCCAGGACCGTTAGTCTCTGCGACGCCGCTGCGGCGACCACTTGGCTGCATCAGCCTCGGGGATGGGCGCTACTGGCGTGTCGATCGTGAGCGGCGTGGTAGTGATGGCTCTTTGCATGCGTCCCATTCTCAGGCTGCACACCACGCATCATGCCGCGCCTCGCCCATGTGGACGAACCTCACACGCCCTTGTGAGAGTTCTTCATCCTCTCAGGCATGTGGACAGCGGAACCGGTCTGCGAGTTTGCCTCTCCATCCATATGAGGTTGTGTCGTTTCAGCAGTGCCCTGGTGGCGGAGAGCCCCGCAAATGTCAGAAATCATTTATTGAAAATAATTACGCCGTTGATGGCAGTGTCACACGGCCGCAGCAGCAAGATCATCACCACCACCACCACCGCCAGCACCGGAGCGGCGGCAACACAAAGGAGCAAAACCAGAAGCCGCAAGAAGAAGAATGCAATCATCGTCTGTTGGCACCACTATTGTCGCCACCGCGACGACCCCGAAGGCAGCGAGGTGCTGGGGAGGTGAAACAAGACCACGTCGCATCACCAGCGTCTGCGACTCGTGCCACGGTGAACAACACTCCCACCGCACGACATCTGCGTCGCTGCTGCAGCGAAAGTGCTATTGCCGCTCAACGTCCCGGTGCAGCCTTTGCACCCGCTGCACGGGCTTCGAGTACGACATCGTGGGTAGACGAGGTGATAGCGGCTGCCGTGGATGAAAACCCTGCGGGAAGGGCTGCGACGTTCACCCGCCACAATAGCCGTATCCCCATTCCTGTTATTGACCTCCGCACCGAATTCAAGCCGCGACTGGATGCTCCATTGGAATCGAGGCTGCCGTTCGGCGTGTCGAATAGCCGCGTGCGGTGCGGCGTAAACTACGGTGGTGCGAATAACGGTCTGAAAAACGGTACTGCGGCAGCAGGGAAAAGGAAAGGGGCAACGAGGGCGGCTTCAT
>JASANX010001035.1:64507-74590 GCA_030849745.1 Trypanosoma scelopori
CCCCCCCCCCCCCCCCCCCCCCCCCCGCCCCGACAGAAGCGAGGGACAAAACAAGATCGTTAGAACATTAAAAGAGAGAAAGAAACAAAGAGAGGGCGAGGGTGCAATAATAATAACAACAACAACAACAACAACAACAAATAGAGGCGGAAGGAACAAAGACAGTTCAGCAAGAGAAGATAGCAGGAATAATAAGAGGAAGAGACTCACGCACACGTGCTTGGGGCTCAAGTGGAGAAAACAAATCCGTTAGGAGGAGGGCAATACGAACGAAAGGGGCGGAGAGCCGACGACAACAACAACAAAAGGAAGGTGGTGTGTGTGTGTGTGTGTGTGTGTGTGTGTGTGTGTGTGTGCGAAGCGGATCTAAGATATTTTGTATTGGTGCAAATAATGCTTTCCTGCGAGGGATCCTCATTTGTCTTTGCTGGGGCGCCGCGGCTGCACATGAAAACATCGAGTCCCACCGGTACGAAGGCGGTCAAATTTGGAGGTCCCACATGCGTAGCACCCCTGTCTTTTGCGCGAAGTGAGGTGTGTGGTCATGGTGGAAGTGGCAAAACTGTGGTTGGTGCGTCGTATTCCTCCATGCCTCTCCGGGGCATGGGCGGCAGCGAGAGCTACACCAGGAGCTATGCGCAGGACGATGCGTCTGTAGGGGTGATTGCAGTGGCGACCACCATCACAGAAGGCGCGGAAAATAACTCCGGTGCGGCAGATGGCGTAGTGGTAGATGGCGGCGATGCCGATGATGAGCCCAGGGAACGAGCCACTTCGTCTAACGAAGTTCCCACTCCTGAGATGACCACAGACGAAGAAGAGGGACGGCCGCATAATGCTAATGATGATGATGATCCGCAGCAGCAGCAGCAGCAGCAGCAGTTGATGGGGATGAGGATGGTGTTGCAACAACAGCAGCAACAACAACATGATAACGAGGAAGAAGGCGACGGAGAGGAACAGCGATCGACGTCTCTGCATCATCGGCCATTGGACCGAGAATCGGACGCGACCAGCTCATGCAAGATGATGGTGCAGGATGCGCAATGTGATGATGCGGTTGCGCCCGGCGGATCTGCTGAGGGGTGTGTGTCTAGTGCCTCAACCTCCGTGAGCAGCAGTAACGGCAATAGTAAGATCGGAAAGACGTTTAATTCCTGGATTGATGTAACAACGGCGCGCATGGCCGTCACACTATTTCTCGAGAACCTCTGCGAGGACAATAAAGCGGAGCCTGTGCTCACCTCCGACTTCCACTCGCACCGCCTTCCACCAATGTCGGTGGATAGCTACGTTGACCGCATCACTCGCTACAGTCATGTTAGTGGGGAGACGCTTATTGTGAGCCTGCTACTGCTGCTTAAGTACTCTCACTTTGTAGGCCACCCCGTTAGTATATACAACGTTCATCGCCTTATGATAACCAGTGTACTGCTTGGTGCAAAGATGCGGGATGATGTGTACTACAGTAACGAGTACTACAGCCGCATTGGGGGTATTAGTAACGCGGAGATTAATAAACTTGAGGTTCGTTTTTGCACGCAGCTCGAGTGGGACATGTGGATTGATGAACAGGAGTATGAGATGTTCGAGGCGTTGCTGCTGCGTTTGATGGATAAAACCACATCCGCAGCTGAAAATGTAGATGAGGCGAAACTGAAGGAGATTCAGCGTCACTTCTGGTTTGAGCATCTGCAACCGTGGAAGTGTTTCTATGAGAAGTCAACGTCACTGCGTCGCGAGCGCATGCGAAGAAACATAGAGGAGGATCAGTCTAGCGAATGTGAGAAGAGCCGCCTGCACACGCCGCAGAGCATCTTCCCTGTACAGTACCCGATTGGCCCCTACGGCAATAGCCGGTTTGTGAGGGAGGACCAGTTGATATTGCCCGCGGTATTTGGCCGCCCGACGTGCAGCCTGACGAACAACAACCACAACCACGTGACAGTGGTGACGGTGCCCAGTACGAGCACATCTGGGAGTCTAGGGATGCAGCAGCAGCAGCAGCAGCAGCGTGGTGGGTTTGACGAAAATAGCGAGAAGTTTGGCATTTCGCAGCGTGCTGTAGTCCCACCCGCAACGACGTCAATAGTCTTCTCTGATATTAGTGTCCACGCAAAGCCATATTACTACAAGAGCTCTCGCAGTTCTGCTTCTGCATACGCCGCATCGCAACACCAACAACATCGTCATCTCAGTGGGCAGAACGGCACGATTGCATGCGGCACCACACCCATCACCAACGATGTAAACACGGGCAACAACAACTACACTGAAAGCACGAGTAACGGTAAAAGTAGTGGTAGTGGTAGTGGTAGTGGTAGTGGTGGTGCGCTGACAAACATTACGACATGGCGTGCCTCTGGTCACAACCCACACCACCAAAACAACAACAACAACAGCAACAAGCGGATGGTCACAAGTGCGTGCGACAAGATGCTGTGGGAACCGAGCAACAGTAACGGCAGCGCGCGAAACTGTGGCCCACTTGCGGTACCATCGCACCCGCAGCAATCTTCGGGCGTGGCGAGCGAGCAGCCCGGTGCCGCTGCTGGTGGAGGAAAGCGTGGCGGGAAGAAGCGCCCCAAGCCGGATCACTACCAGGACTACCGTTGAGGCCCTGCAATTGATTGATTGGTTGGTCTGTGTGTGTGTTGTTTTCCGATTCCTTTTCTTTTTATTCTTCTTGGTGTTACCGTTCCTGAAGGGTGTACTGATGCTCATCCACGTGCAGCACGCGCTGCATTGCGTGGAGCAGCACATGAAATGCAGCAGCGCGTGAAGAGAACCTGCAGACGAAAAATGGGGTTAACTTTGTGGAGCGCTGATAATGAGGGGAGCGAGAGAGAGAGAGAGAGGTGGGCGCAAGCGAACGAGAAGAAGAGAAGACACGTGTGCGTGTCTCTGGGGAGGCCGATACCGAAGGGGGGGAGGGGGGGGGGGGACAATAACAATTAATAACAGCAGTGCTGATAAACAAGCAACTAAATAACAATGATGATAATAAATGACTACTAACGATGATCAACGGGAAAGGGGGAGAAGCGGGGTGGGGGTGGAGTGGGGAACTAAACAACATGAGAGGCGGAAGCCCCCCGCCCTCCCCCGCCCCCAAAAAAAAGAAAAAAAAAAGGTGGTGGGGATCCGGAAATAAACACTGGTGTGCGGTGGAGAGAAGAATGGCGTGAATGCGTCACATTCGCAAACGCGGGCACACATCTGCACGCGATGACAAAAAAAAAAAAAAAGGGCTCAAAGAAGCGGCGGACCGTTCACGAGGAAAATTAAAAGAAAAAGAAACGATGGAGGGAGACGATGGGGTTGGGGCGCACACGCACACACGTGTGCGTGTGAGTTGCTACTGCTGCTGCTGTTATCGTTGCTGTTGCTCCCTCCACTTCTTGCGCGGCTTGGCCGTCTGCTGCCCAAACGTGAAACGTACGCACGTCCATGAGGGACGGGCAGAAGCAACAACGACGAAAATAATAATAAATGAAAAGAAACAAAAAATCCCGAAGTCCGCATGTGCCGCTCATTCATTCATTCATTCATTCATTCATTCCTGCAAGAAGCGCATATTTATATATTTTTATGTACAAACGCACAAGGCGGCGTGCCGTGCGATGATTTTGTTTTCGTTTTGTTGTCGTCACCGTCGGATTTTTTGTTTCTCCTCCTGCGCCCCTCTGCACTCAGCGCCTCTTTGGTCGTGCGTGAGTAATGCCGTGTGTGTTGAACGGCCGCAACGTCTTTTTGTTGTTGCTGTTGATTTCTTCTGCCTCTTCTTCTTCTTCTTCTTGCGCTCCGGAATGCGTGCGTGCGTTCATTTCTCCTTCTTTCCCGGCTTCTCGCATGTACTCCACCACCGCCAACGACAACAACAACACCTCTGCAGTTGCAGCTACTGCCAACACACGCACACGCAGTAGGAAGCCAACAAGCAAGAACCAAAACTAAACGAGAGAGAACATAAAAAAAAAAAAAAAAAAAAGAAGGGGGGAGGGGGCTGAGAGGAGGGCAGTAGTAGCAGTGGCCGTGTGGAGGGAAGTCCACATTACCGACACGGCTTCACACACGCCGTGGACGGACGTGACGGGGTGAAAAGAGGGGGCATCCGTCTGTTGTTTGTTTCTTTGCTTTTCCGCCCCACACCCCCTCCTCTCTCTCTCTCTCTCTGTGCGTGTGCTGCCGCCTGAGGGATTGAAGCAAACAAACAAGGGCAACGCAGATTTAACAAAGACAAAGGGGGTTGTGGGCGGGTGAAAACAGAACCCAAACGGCCGGGGTAAAGGTGAGAGTGTGACTCATTTCTTAGTTTGTCGTTTTTTTTTTTGTTTTTTTTTTTTCGGGGGGGTTTGGTTTTTGTGTGTGTTGTGTTGCGTTGTTTGAGCGGTGGTGGCGGTGGGAGCTGAGGAGTTTCCCGGATTTCTTCGGCCGCTGCTCTCACCGCTTTGGCGCCACATACGCACGGGCAGACACACACACACACACACACATCTGGGCGCAAGCGTTCACACGTCCTCGTCGCTGCATTGGCTGCTTGACAGGACAGAAGCGGGCAGGACCGGGGAGGGGCCGTGGATTCAAAGTCGTCTGTGGAGGCGAGACTCCGAGAAGCCTCGTACGTGTATGCGAAGGAGTGCTGCAGGAAGAAGCAGCAGCAACAACAAGAACAACGGTGTGTTTGTGTAGCAAATGAGCAACAGCCTTCACGACTGTGAGTTTGATGACTGGGATGGTGGCCATGATGATGATGATGATGACGACGACAACGCTGGTGGTGGCGGTGTTAGCGGCTTTAGCCACACGGAGGAGCCGGTGCCAAGCACAGGAGGAGGCGAGAGCCCTTTGGTGATGTCATTGGATGAGAGTGGAGACGGGCAGGGGAAGAGGCAACGAAAGCAGGCGATGGTGTTGAGGGTGTGTGCGGAGGAGACGCCGTGTGTGGTGCAAACACATGCGCAAGAGGACTCCTTCTCGCCAAACGTCGGATGCGGTGGCCACGTTGCTCCGCCTAGTGAAAGCGACGCAGAAGGGCCTCCATTGTGCGGTTCCTCGACAGAAGGTCGGAAGAGCTTGGCTGAGGGTGGCGCGACGGATGTTTGTGCGAAGTGTCCGGGCAGCCCAGGCAGCGGCACGTGCAAACCGCGACAGTGCACGAGTAGCCAGCTGCAGACTGCCATCAACGCTATGTGCGATCAAGTTCGTATAGGGCGAGGGGAGGCGGTGGCGCGACACACTCACGCGCCACCACCATCACGAGACACAGGAGAGACGCTCTCATTGCCATCCTCTCCGCCCACGCTGCTGTCCTGTCCTCTGGGCTTGTCGAGGAGCACTTCAGTGTTTACGGATCGACTGCACGCCCAGAAAGCGGGAAAGGGCAACTACACCCGCTCGCATTCGTGCCTTGAAAAGATGGAGGAGCGTGAATACTTTGACAAAAAATTTTCTCTGAACATGCACGCCTACTCGACGCCACTTGGGGCTTGGATTTCGGCTCCCAAGGAGGGGGATCAGGCGGGGCAGGCACTGGAGCGGCAGGAACGGGGGCAACGAAGCAGAAGCGGCAGCAGGAGGAGGAAGGAGGCGGGAAACCGCACGTGTCGCCGCAGCCTCGAAAGATCTTTTCCACTGCAGATCAAACTGCCGCAGTCGCCCTCTGCCGTTTATGTACCATTTGGTGGTGATGGACACGACAAGGCCAGTTGTCAGCGGAATAAGTACTACGGGAGCGGAAGCACTAGTGGTGGTGATGATGATGATGATGACATCGGTGGTGGTGGTGGTGGTGGAAGCAGAAGCAGCGGAAACGGGAGGGCCCACCGCTCTTTTCTTACATCGACTGCCAGTGCCTTTTGCAAAAATCCGTACAACTTACCGCTACCGTGTCTCAACGGCAGTAGCGATGGTGATGATGACACCAATGACGATGACAACGCTCTGAGAGGCGCCTCCAACAACAATGCTGGAAGTGTGTCGTGTGACGCCCGGAGATGCCGTGCGGGGATTCGACCCCTCGTTACGCAGAGCGATGTGCTGCGGGCGAAAAACTGGCACCTCCAAGCCAGCGGACGCGCGGGCGATGTGGGGGGTTTTCCCTCACAGAATTTCGACGCCACACCACCATCTGGTTTCTTCGCGGCGGAAGTGCTTCCTGGATTCTTCCTTGGATCCTACACTGACGCGTCTAACCTCGAGGCGCTCGCCGCCCACGGCATTTCACTTGTTTTGAACCTCACCGAGGAATGTTGCATGACGAAGCAGATGCGCAGCAACCCGTACCACATCGTCTTTGCTCAATTTCCATTGAAGGATCACAGTGATGAGAACATCGCACGCTACTTTGATCCTCTCTCGCGCATGATTCACATGCAGCTGCACCGACGACAACGTGCACTACAGAGCTTGGTGGAAACGACCTCAAACGCTTCACCATTGTCCCCATCAGCGCTCCTGGCTGCATCATCAGAGTCGCTGCTTCACAGCGGTATGGGTGGGGTGCTTGTGCATTGCCGGATGGGGGTGAGTCGCAGCGCCACCATTGTGCTGGCATATCTCATGATTTACGGCGACAAACTCTCGACTGACACCTGCTGCTGCAGCAGCAGCAGCAGCAGCACGCAGAAGGATTCAGATACGTTTCTCAGCGCAACATCATCTGCCTCGTTTCGGGGTAGTGACGCATGGAACGCCTGCAGCCTTAGCAGTAAAAAGAGTGATGATAGTAGCGACAGCTGCAATAATAAGGATAGCGCCAGCAGCAGCAGCAACAGCAACAGCAACAACAACAACAACAACAACAACAAGAGAAGTACAGATGACGATGGCTGCACGTGCTGCTGTTGCGTTGCCAAGAGAAACCGTCAGCGTGCCTTGTCCAACGATTCTGGCGGCATGCCGACTGTTGTGAAGAGTTATCGCGCCGCCTTTGAGCTCGTAAAGAAACGGAAAAGTGACATCAATCCAAACATTGGGTTTGTGCTGGCGTTACGCGATCTCGATGATGAGCAGCGAACCCCACTGTGAAAGCGGAGAAACACACACACACACACAAAAGAAAAAAAAAAAGGAGAAAAAACAAAGCTGGACGACAATTATATCCAGCAAGAGGGAAACAAACAAATGAAAGTCAAATGATGAGTGCGTGTACGGCAAAAAAAAAAAAAAAAAAACGTTTACATAAACTTATATATATATATATATATATGCAGATGCATATTTGATGTGCATGGGCAAAGTTGTGGCTCCCACCTCCCCCTCACTTGCTGCATTTAGACTCAATAACACGCAATCAGTCCGCTCATTCTCGCCGTTTGTCTCTTCAATTTGTTTCATGGAGGCGGTGTGGAATCGCTGCGGTGTGTGTGTGTGTGTGTGTGTAATGGTGTGGTGGCTGGGACTCTCGGTGATTCTCGTGCGTGCGTGCGTCTCTGTTTGTGTGTGTGTGTGTGTTTCTGTGAGGATCAAACAAATGAAGAAATCGGGGCGCAGCTGAGGGAAGCGCGCATCTGCGTCTGCATGCGTGTGTACGTTGGCAGCATATTTCCCTCTTCGTCCAATTACCCCCCCCCCCCCCTTGCTCCTTGTCTTTATTTCACACCGACTCCGCCGTCCCTGTGCTTCATTGCTCCGTGTGCGCATCTCTGCGTGATGTATGTTTATCATTATTCCCGCTCCTGCTGCTCCTGCCGCTCCTGCTCCTGCTGCTGCTGCTGGTGGTGGTGGTGTCAAACACCCTCCTGCACCTGCACTTCTCCTCGTCGCATGTGTACTGCCTTCATTTCTCCACCGTGCGCATCTGGAATGGGAAGAAGAGTTCTAAAAAAAAAAAAATTCAAAAACGAAAGCAAAGCAAAAAAAAAAAAAGGTGGGTGGTGGTGGTTGTTTGGGGAACAACATATTTTTTGCTCTTCTTGAAAGAAGGGCTTCTAGCGGGTGGGTGGGGGGAAAAAAGAAGAGGGAGTGCAAGGCTCGTCCATTTGCTGCGGCTTGTGTTTTTTTTTTTTGTTTTGTTTTGTTTTGTTTTGTTTTTTCTGTGTGTGTGGTTGAGATTGCTGCGTGTGCGCCTCACGATGGAGGCGGCGTTTCAGGGGCGGATACGACGGCAGGAACGGCAGCTGCAGTGCTACGCCCAGGCGCACCGCACCCAAAAAGAACTGCTGCTTCGATTGTACGACAGACTCCAGACTGCGCCGAAAATGGATGGAACGTCGGTAGCACATGACACGAATGGGGCAGCACCGTCCGATATTGTGGCTGCCCTCCTGCGAAACGACGGCGAGCTCCACCAGCGCCTCTCGAAGGCACTGGAGGAAGAGGAGGAGGAGGAGCGGCAGCCAGTCCAGCTGCATGGGGTGACGCAGGCAGGAGGAGAAAATGGGCCACGAGATAATCGTGAGGGGGCTTCAGAGGTGGTGGGTGCCGCGGAAACGGCAGCTCTGACGGGGTCAACCGAGGCACACCTCACGGCGTCTCTTGCGGTTGTGGCCTCAGATGCCGCATCGCGCTTCTGTGAGGGGATGTGGCGGCTGTGGTTGGCCTACTTTGCCCACCTACACAGGGAAGTGGGGGGGTTACTGCAGCGGATTGATGACGCCTTTGCCGCGTTTGAGGCCGACCCGTCTGAAGAGACGCTTGCTGAATTTCTAGAAGTGCAGCAGCAGCTTCGGCCGCTGCTTTCAGATGTGCTTGGCATGCATGAGGGGGTTGAAGGGAGGGAGCAGCAAAGGCAACCGAAGCAGCCGCGGTCCAGCGACATCAGCGTGAAAGCGTCACTACCGCGTGGAAGTCCGTTTGAGGATGAGACGGCACTCGTGCGGCATCTCTCGCTTTGCATTGCTGAGGCAACATCGCCGCTTCTTGCTATTGCACTCCGCAGCAGCAGCAGTAGCAGCAACAACTGCAGCAGCAGCAGCAGGATGAGATCGTCTGCGAATGAACCTTGCGGTGAGCAGCGGAGCACCGGCGACATTTTGGACGCTGAGGGGATGTTAGGGGCGGCAACAAGTGAACTCCCTATTCCACAGGCTGCCGCCATTGCCACGGAGTGCGATTGTAACCCTGACGGAGGCACGCCCGATGGCAACATCACTGATGCTGAGGGCGGAAGACGGGGGGCTGGCAGTAACAGTGGCAACTATAGTAGCCCCGTCTCCTTCCGCACGAGTGCTGGGAAGCATGCTGGCTTTCCGTTGCACACAAGTGAAAGCTCGGTAGAACTCCGAAAGGAACAGCATCAGATATACCCCCCGCGAATGGGACGATCGAACAACAGCTCACAGGTGGAAAGGGCACTCTACGGTGGCCGTTGTACGCTGGATATGAACCCAGGCGTTTCCTCTTCCTCCTGCGTCGCACCGCGCCATGCGTCTTGCGGACACAGCCGCCACTCTTGTTCCGTCAGCCCGTCATCTGCCCCCACTGGTACTGACGATGGATGTGGTTTTGGAGGGAGGGGCGCGTCTTTGGTTGCGATGGTAGAAGGGGAGGGAGGCGTTGGTGCTCCCGAGGCGTTGGACCCGTATGTCCACCTGCGGCATCTCCGGATGCAGGAGGAGAAGTTGCGCTTCTTGTTAGTGAACACCGTTTCGCAGCAGCGTGATCATGGGAGCGAGGCCAAATATTACGCCATGAATAAGCGTCTTGCACGCATTCAAAGTGCCATACTGCGCGCCGAGCGTGAGGTGAATGAGCTGCAGCGCATTGAGGAAGAGCGAGCCGCACTGCGTCACGAGCGTGCTATACGCCAGCGGAAACTCCGCCGCTGACGAACTTGCATGCGTGTTCGAGGAGGTGGAGGGGGTGAGGGGAATTTATTGTAGCCTCTCATTGCCGTAGATTTACACGCAGAGCCGTAATAAATGAGAAACAGCGGCCGAAGTGGAGGGGCATCTTGACTTCCGCGTATTTCCGCCTCCCCCTCCACACACCCACACACATGTCTGACTGGATAGCGGGCGCTCTCTGTGTGTGTCTGTCTGTCTGTCTGTGTCTGTGTGTGTTTGAAAGGGGCTTTCGAGGGATTGCAGCTGCGGCAGTTCATCGTCTTGCTGTTTGCTCCGCGGGGGGGGGGGGGGGGGG
>JASANX010001035.1:74658-99567 GCA_030849745.1 Trypanosoma scelopori
AATTCTTTGCCTTCTGCGTCCGTCTCTCCGTTTTCTTCATCGCCTTCATTTACTCCTGCAACACGGAGAGAGGACGAAGAAAAAGCAACCGCGAGCTCGTTGAATCCCCCACCACACCCACTCTGTGTATGTGTGTGTGTGTGTCTGTCTGTCTTTGTGCGCACGCCGCGTGTTATTCATTTGCTTCTTCCTCTTCTTCTTCTTCTTCTTCTTCCTGTGACAATAAGAAAGAGGAGGAAAGCACTCGTCGTTCTCTCTCTTGCCCTTTTCCTTTTTTTTTTTGCTCTCTTTTTCACCCTCCCTCCCTCCCTCCCTCTCTCCCTGTGTGTGTGTGTGTGTGTGTTGGGCGGCGTGTGATCATGTCGCTGACGGGTGAAGTTCCTGCCGCGTGGGTGTCGTCGTTGCGACCGTTTTTGCAGTGCGCGGACGAGTTTGCGCAGCGGCAGCCTCTTGTCACGTACTTCCTCCGCACACATGCGGCGTTTCTGGCGGTGCGACTGCGTAAGAAGGGTGATACGGAGGGGACACAATTCCTTGTGAAGCTGTTGGATTCACTGGAGCAGGAGAAGAAGCGAATGGCAGACGCCCTCAGCAACGTTGACGGCCGCACGACGCTGACCAAGTACGCTCTCATGCTTTTTGCCAAGGCCGATGACGAGGAGCGCAGTGGGGCTCCGGCAAGCCTGAATCTCGTGCGGCTCTTCTTTACCGCATCCATTCTCTTCGAAGCGACCGCTCAGTTCATGGAGGACGGGAAACTCGACCCCATCGCGGAGGAGAAGCGCAACTATGCACGCTACATCGCCGTGCGCATGAAGAAGGCCATTGCCAGCGGCACGCCGTACGTTAGTCCCAGCGGTGCGGCGCAGTCAACGACAACACCCGACGTGGTGGGAGGCTTCGAGGAGTGTGAGGATGGCGGGGCGAGCAGACCAGAAGAACCGCAACCAGTGCGGAAGTGGAAGCAGGAGCCACCGCCGCCACCGCCACCGCCACCGCCACCGCCGCCGCCGTGCTACATGGGCGCCACATCGCCCTCCACGGTGACTGCAGCAACCGTGACTAGTACCTCTGCTGGTGGTGATGCAAAGGCGCCATCTTTGGACGCCATGATCGAGGCGCAAAACTACTCCAGACAGGCTATTAGCGCTCTGCAGTTCTACGATTACACCAACGCGCGAAAGCAACTCAAAGCGGCTTTGAATCTACTCGGAGAGAAGTGATTTCACTCTACTTCTACTTCTACTACTTCTACTGCTTCTGCTCCACTACCCCATCCAGAGAAAAAAAAAAAGAAAGAAATTATGAAACTTTCTTCTCATTCTTCTTTCAGGTTTTATCCTCTCAACCACGATTCCGTACGTCACCTTTCGCGTTGACCTCGTTGCGTGGATTCTTCTTCTGTAGGTGGGAGGGAAGGGAGCGTGGCGCTGGTGATCTGAAAGCAAAAGTCAAACTGGAAACCGGCAGCTGCCACGGGGGACGCATAGACGTGAGAAGACAGATGTGTACACGCATTCTCTTGCTGCTCTGAATATATATATATATATATATATATACAATATGTGTTCGTGTGTCATCGATGGGGATGCATCAAGTTGGGACGTTTACTTGCCGTTTTCCCCCTCTCTCACATGCACGCATAAAGTTGCATGCACAATGCAAGTTTTTTTTTTTTTTTGGGGGGGGGGGGTTGTTGTTGTTGTTGTTGTTGTTGTTTTACATCGTCTGCGGTTTTCATTTCCACGCACACGGCGAGGGAGGGAGCGCACAAGTGATAGAAGGAATCACACGTAGACGCACATACAGCCTTCATAATGTTGGACACTATTATGCAATTCCTGTTGAACACGGCCGTTCTAGTGTTTGCCTCAAGTTTCACAATGATAGCATGCAGAGGATTGGACAGGTCTTGGGCCTCTAACCATCTGCAGTCCAAGCGACAGTAGTAGTGCGGGGAGGGGTATATTTGCAGCCTGTGATTTGGGCGATGGGATGGGATGATGAATGTTGGGGGTACGAAGAGCGGCATGGGGGTTTGATGGAAGGAGACGAGAATGGGTGGAGGCATTGCGCATAGTCGTGCAACTGCACACACACACACACATACACACACACGCATCTCTCAGTCTTCCTTCATTCCTTGTATTTGGCCTGCGTCTTTTTTTTTTTTTGGGGGGGGGGGGGGGGGGGGGGGGTTTACTCCCGGTTCGCCTGCGTCTCTCTCTCTCTCTCACACACCTGTGGATGTTGTGTGTTTGTCTCCTCTGCACCGTGGCTCCTCACGCATCTCTTTCCGCACTTGTTTATACACACACGCACACACACACGGGGGGGGGGTGCAAAACAGGAAATACGCCGATAGGGCAGTACTGCGCAAGAGTAAGATTCTGGTGGGTGTGAAAGAGCGGTAGTGGTAAAGGCTTTCTTTTTTTTTTTTTTGTTCTTTGTTTGCGTGCGTGCGTGCGTGCGTGTGTGCCGGTGGTTCTTTTCTGGTCGTAAATGTTTGAGCTATTCGTCTACGTTTGCGAGCAGCTTTATTATGTGTTTCTTCTGGTGCTCATCCCTGCCGTTACTCTGCTGATCTGCACATTGGCGGACCGTCTCTCGTCACACCTGAGGGGATGCCAGGTTGCACATAAAACGCGGCAGCCGGAGGGACTTGAGGAAGCAGTGGCCACGTCCACTGAAGCGGAAAAGGGTTGCAGTTGCTGCTGCATGAATAATGGCGCTAGCCGAAGCAGAAGCAGCAGCAACGGTGGTGGTGGCGGCGGCGGCGCTGGTGGTGGTGGTGGTGGTAGGGGGGGACAGAATCCCAAGAAGGTGCTGATTGCATATGCCACGCAGTCCAACACGGCATGCAAGCTGGCACACAAACTCTTCTCTATCTTGAGAGCTGCGCTGCATGAAGCGAATATTGTTTCTGGCGATGTGGGCAAAACGGGTTCTGGAGACCACATGTGCTGCCGTAACGGTGACTCTACACGCGCTGTGCCTGAGGTGCGGGTGTTGCGGCTTTCAGAGGACGGCCTTCAGTGTAGTGTAGAGCACCTACTGGAAAGCAACGAGTACGGGCTTGTCATCTTCATTGCGAGTACATATACCGATGGTAACGCCCCGGAATCCTCACAAGGGTTTGCCGCGATGCTGCAGGACGCGTATATGGACTTCCGCGTCCCACGTGATACGCTCGCCAAGACAAGGTGTGCCGTTTTTGGTCTTGGCGACACTGCGTATGGTGCGGAGCGTTTCAATCGCTTTGCAAAGGACCTGCATATGTGGTGCAAAGGGCTCGGTGCTACCTTTGTTGTGCCACCTGTGTACGCGAGTGAGGCGAACACCACAACCCTTTTCAACGTATTTTCTACCACAGTGGTGAAGTGGATTGGACGCGTCGTCTTCACCGAGGACGGTGTTGTTGTTCTCGCCAAGAGGAGGCGGCGGCTTGGGGAGATGGAGGATGCACAGAAGAAGCTGCTTGAAGCGGGGGAGAAGTTGCCTCGCACGCGGAAGGCGCACGACAGCGAGGAAGAGGAAGAGGAGGATGACGAGAATGAAAATGTGAACGGGGATGATGCTGCGGATGCTGCTGGGGAAGGCAATGGGCGCAGTTATAATGGCAGTGGCAATACCAACGATGATGCCGACGATGTGGAGGACCTCGTGATGGATGACTATGATGATGATGGTGGTGGTGGTTCGACGTTGAAGGAGCCACCGGAGCTGCTCTACCCGCGGCTGCGCGACAATCTTGAGCGGCAGGGCTACCACCTTGTCGGCTCACACAGCGGTGTGAAGTTGTGCCGCTGGACAAAGGCCATGCTACGCGGCCGTGGCGGGTGCTACAAGCACACCTTCTACAATATCGCCTCGTACCAGTGCATGGAGATGACACCCAGTTTGGCGTGCGCCAACAAGTGCGTCTTCTGCTGGCGGCATCACACCAACCCAGTTTCACGCACTTTTAAGTGGAAGGTGGATCCCCCGCAGAAACTCATCTGCGAGGGCATTGCAGGACACCAGCGGATGATCAAACAGATGCGGGGAGTCCCGGGCGTGACGCCGGAGCGACTGGAAGAGGCGATGCGGGTGCGCCACTGCGCACTCTCTCTCGTCGGAGAGCCCATCATGTACCCGGAGATCAACGCCTTTGTGGATCTGCTGCACGAGCGGCATATCTCCTCCTTCATGGTCACCAACGCGCAATTTCCCGATCAGCTGCGTGAACTGAAGCCGGTGACACAGTTGTACCTTTCCATTGATGCGCCAACGCCGGAGGAACTGAAGCGGGTGGACCGCCCGCTGTTTGAAGACTACTGGGAGCGGTGTTTGGCGTGCGTCCGGGAGTTGCGTCGCAAGCCGCAGCGCACTGTGTTTCGTTTGACACTTGTCAACCAGTACAATATGGAAAATCTGGCTGCCTACGCTGACCTTGTGCGCCTTGGATGGCCAGACTTTATCGAAGTGAAGGGCGTCACGTATTGTGGTACGAGCACCGCCTCAACACTCACGATGAAAGAGAACGTTCCACGCCATGAGGAGGTGGTGCAGTTCTGTGAGGCGCTTTGCGACGCTCTTGCGCCGCACACCCCACCGCGGGACAAGAGACGCTGGCTATCGGAAGGGGAAACTGCGGCGCAACGAAATGCCGCCTCCGCTTCTGCTTCTGCCTGTGGCGGTGATGATAATGGTAATGATCATGATAATAAGGATGGTGCTACTACTACTACTACTACTACTAATAATAATAATAATAAAGATCATGATCATAACAACAAGAAGAACAGCAACGAGACTAATGGCAATGATGAGAGTGCAGTGGATGCGCCTGGGGACGGTCCGTACAGCATTGCCTGCGAACATGAGCACAGCTGCTGTGTCCTCATTGCGCTGCGCAGGTTCCTTGTGCAGGGCGTATGGCACACGTGGATCGACTACGACAAATTCATCGCTCTGGCGCAGAGTGGGCGGCACGATTTCACTGCAGCAGAATACGCGGCGCCAACGCCGTCATGGGCGGTGTTTCGCTCGGAAGAAAAGGGCTTCGACCCATCGCAGGTGCGTGTGCGCCGCAAGAGCGGCAAGGCAACGGTGGTGACTTCTGGCTGTTGAGCTTCCAGTGCACGCTGGGGTACCGGTTTGTTTCCTTTTTATATATAAATATAAATATTCACTCCACACTCACCCACCTCATTCCTCACGTCGGTCTGTGCGTGCGTGCGTGCGTGCATGCATGCAGAGCTGCATTCCTTCCTCTTTTAGATTTGGCTGGTTTGGTTCTCTCGGTGTGTTTGTGTGTGTGTGTGTGTGTGTGTGTTCGCCTTTTTTTCTTTCTTTTTCGTTTGCCCGAACGGTGCCACCGCCAAGCAGACAACCACTTCTTCTTTTGTGTGTATTTTTTTTTTTTTTTTTCACCTGCGTGGCGAAAACAAACAAACAAACCCAAACACACAACACACACACACGTATATATATATAAGGGGAAAAAAGATGGTGGTAGTGCCGCTCCACAGGAGGAAAGTGAGGGACACATGTGCAATCACGCAGCACGACAGCAAGAAACAACTAAAGGGGCAACAACAACAAC
The DNA here is from genome assembly GCA_030849745.1 of Trypanosoma scelopori. Classification (NCBI taxonomy): domain Eukaryota; phylum Euglenozoa; class Kinetoplastea; order Trypanosomatida; family Trypanosomatidae; genus Trypanosoma; species Trypanosoma scelopori. Next base: position 80,246 of record JASANX010001035.1, read on the forward strand.
AACAACAACGACGCGATGGACGGCAGCCGTACATCTCCGAAGCACCGTCTCCGGCCATGTTATTTGGCGGTAACCGCTGCAGCAGTAGTAGTAGTAGTAGTAGCGGCAACAGCAGTCCGATGCCGGTGCGGCCAAGTTTGGAATTGGAAAGTGAGGCACAAGACGACTTGTCAAGTGCTAAGGGAGGGAGCCGCCTGGGAAAAGATGCAACCAGCATTACTCATGATGTCGACTCCAGTGTGGAGCCCGTATCATATTTATTTGGCAGCGACTGCTCCGCTGGCGTTGACGCAATGGCCACCGGTGCCACGACAACAACTACAACAACCCCAAGATTTGGCACCACCGCCCGGAAGAATGGTGCCAAAACTGCCTTTTCGCCCAACACGAGGGCCTCCGCATCAGCGAACGCCGGGGCTGAAGAAGCGAGATGTGCCTCCCTCGATGTTTGGACGTTGACCCCCAAAACAACGGCAGCGGCGGTGGTGGTGACACAGAGATCGGAGGAGGGGGCGAGCAACGCCGCCCCTCTGGAGCAGGGGAGAGTAAATGTCGTTGTACGAATACGGCCTCAGACTTCAAAGGAGCCGACATCCCCGTGTTGCCGCATTCTGGAGGGATGTGGCGTTGTGGAACACATAGCGACACCACGAGAAAACGATGCTTTTGCCGGCCGCGGCGTATCGGCTGCTTCCATGACGTTTCGCGGGCCGCTCGCTCGGCGGAGGCAAGTGGAGGAAAAGGGGAATAAAACGGTCTTTCGGTTTGACACCCTTCTCGGGGAGGATGCAAGCCAGGCGGACACGATGGCATGCGTCGGGAATGAGACACTTAAACATGCTCTAGCGGGATATAACGCCACTGTTATGTGCTACGGGCAGAGTGGGAGCGGCAAGACGCACACAATGATTGGGCCAACCAGGGGAGATTCTTCTGCGCGACTACACACCTCTGTGGATGACGGCCTGCTCCCGCGCATGCTGGAGTCCATAATGGATGCCATCCAAAAGAGGTTCCCCAGTGGAATGATGGAGAACGAATCTGCTCCGTTGCATAGGCGGCAGGACTGGCGCTGGAGAATTGAGGTTAGTGCGCTGGAGCTCTACCAGGAGGAGCTACGCGACTTATTGGCAAAATGGTGCACCAAGTCCTTTTCGTGCAGTGAAACGATTTCTGGCAGTGTCTTCAACCAGGAGGAATCCTTTATGACACTGCGCTCAAACTGTCAAGACACGGTCTCCCGGCTGGACACACATGTAGACGCGAGGCACATGGATGAAACTCTCCACACTACACGTGCATCTATCTGTTCTACTGGCCGTTCTCACCGCTCACAAGTGTCTGCAGCGCAGTTTACATCTGAATCTGGGAATCTGAAGATTCGCGAGGATGCGGAGTGGGGTGTCGTCGTGGAGGGTCTCTTGTGGCACCCAGTCCGCTGCAAAACTGATATGATGTACGCACTGAGGCAGGCGATCCGTCAGCGCCGCATTGGCTCAACAGCCTTAAATGATAGGAGCAGTCGCTCACATTTCTTCTTCTTTGTTGCTGCTCAGTGGTGGGACGGTGCAGAAGACGATTTGCTGCAGGCGGAGGAGCGGTCAACGTGGAAACCACCGGAGGAGGGCTGGACGCGCTCGCTGTTGACATTTGTCGACCTTGCCGGCTCCGAACGGGTGGCGGCAACAGGCGCAAGTGGTCTTCGGCTGAAGGAGGCGCAGCACATCAATTTGTCACTCACACTGCTCGGGAATGTTATACGGAAATTGACACAAACCGATGAAAAACGGAGAACCTCCATTCACATTCCGTACCGCGACTCGAAGCTCACACGGTTGCTGCGGGATAGCATAGGGGGAAACGCGGTCACCACGCTTCTTTGTACGGTATCGCCCGATCGCCGTGATGCAGCTGAAACCCTGTCAACTCTGCACTTTGCACAGCGCGCGAAGCGAATGCGTAACCATCCTGTTGTCAACCACACTCTGTCGAAGGCAGAGCTAGAGTCGCAGCTGCGAGCTGCTCAGATACGCATTGCGTGTTTGGAGAAGCGGCTTGCGTTGGATTCTGGGAAGTGCGACGATCCCCTCTCTGCCCCGGCAGCCGGACTTTGCCACGGAGTGAGGGAAGAGGATCTGGACGTAATTGTAGCGCATCTGTCGGGGCAGCAGCTGCTCACGCCCAAGAGGATCTTGCATGAGAAGGTCACGAAACACGTGGGGACACAGTATTTGCCATGCGAAGAGCGCCAGAGGCTCATGGAGATGGCGGTGGTGCCGTGGAAGCCCTTCTCGTCCTTCTCATTATCATCATCATCACCACCATCAGCTGGAGCAGCATCAGCAGCAGCAGCGCAGCAAAAGCTGCAGCCGAGAAGTGTTGATCCAAATGTTGGGGATGTAGTGAAATTCATCAACCAATTTGCCGCCGATAACCAGACCGCGACCAGCGTCTGCTCGTGGAGTGGGCGGTCTGGTGGCGGACGGTATCGGCGACATGTGGTCCCACCACCACCGCCGTATCCACCGTACCTCTACACCGTTCTTGTGCGCCTCCTGCAGGCGGTGGTGCCGTCACTGAAGCGGCAGCACCCTCCCGTGAGGCTGATAATCGTCCCTGTTGGCAAACTGCAGTGCGTGACACCCGTTAGTGTCTCGCCGCACTCCTCTGCTCACGGAGATCAGCCCGCAGACGTGGATGTGGAGAATGTCAGTGAGAGCTCTTTGCTGGCGTCTGCAGCACACCCTAGTGCGATGGAGGAGGCGCCCCGCACGGCAGCTGAAAACAGGAGTGTCGCAAAAATGCTGATGCGGGATGGCGTCAATGAAATACTTCAAGCGTGAGTTTGAGTTCAACGAAGAAGAACACGATCGCCACGATAATAAACAAAAACAAGTTTGTTTTGTGCTATTTAGTTGTCGTTTAGTTTGTTTGTTTGTGTGTATTTGATCTCTCTCTCTCTGTGTGTGTGTGTGTGTGTTTGTGTGGAGGGGAGGCGTGTGAGTCTTCGTGACGGTAAATTGTTCCCAACTGTATCGGCTGGAGGAAATGGGGAGGCAATGGCTTTTATTGCGTTGACGCCGTCTCTCTGCTTCTGCTGTGGTCGTTGTCGTTGCTGCTGCTGCAGTAGGCGTCCACCTCGCAGCTCGATGTTGACGGTGGCGGTTGTTTGGTGTGGAACGTTTTTGGCGAAAGTATTTCTTTTTCTTTTTTGTTTGCCTCTTCTCCGTGCGTCACCCGCTTCCTCGCTGCAAAGAGGGCGAGGGGGGCGATGCGAGGAGGAGGAGGAGGAGGAGGAGGGGGAGCGCAGCGCACGCAGACATGTGCGTCGTGGCGGTGCTGCTTCCGCTCCCGTTGCTGATGCCGATGCCGTGGAATGGCCCGGCGTGCGCGTGACTGATGGGAGCCGTCCATCAAACCCACAAACCTTCTCCCGTTGTTGTTGTTGTTGTTGTTGCGGTTGCTTTTTGTTTTTGTACACCACGCGGTGGCCACCGCCTTTCTTCCGACCGTCCCAAGACATTTTGAGGCATCGTGTGGTGGCATCTCCATTGCTGCTTTGGTTGCTTCTCACTCTATGTGCGCGTTTCTTTCTTTTTGTTTGTGTTTGTGCTTTTTGTTCTTTTCCCCTTATACCAAGTCAATTACCGAGATGTACACACACACACACACATATATATATATACATATATATTTTTTTTCCGTGTGCTTGTACATGCATCCTCTCTCTCTCTCGCGTGCTTGTCTGTCTGGTACACAAAAGACTGTCCTGCACTCAGCTCTTGCTTTGTCATACCTCTCTTTCTCTCTCTCTCTTTCTCTTTGTGTGTGTGTGTGTGTGTGTTATTGGCTACGTGGTTGGGAGAGAGGGCGGCTAGACGTGCTCACATCTCTTCTCTCTCTCTCTCCGTGTGCGTGAGTTAGTGGGCGAGTAGGCGGCAGGGTTCTTTTTTGTTGTTGTTTTTGCTTTTCTTGGTGGTGGTGGTGGAAGTGAGTGAGTGAGTGAGTGAGTGAGCGGGAAGGAGACGCATGGGCTCTTCAACGATGGCCACAACATCCGGCAGCTGTGTTGGCCCTGCGGTGGATGCCGTCATAGTTGGGTGGGAAAGGGATGCTGCCGCTGTGGAGGCGTCTGACAACAACAACAACAACAACAGTGGTGTGCGTTCAGCGCGGGTGCTGCCCTCTGGTGCTGCTGCACGTTCTGGTGCGCCGTCAACCCCGCTGGCACGACGCCAGCAGCAGCAGCAGCAACAACAACAACGGCCGGTATTGGGGTTGCGTGGTGCAGTAATGATGGAGAAGACTGGGCCACGCAGGGCGATGATGGCGGGGAGTGACGGCTGCAGCGGCGGTAGCATCAGAAGCACACCCATGCGTGGATGCGGTGTCGCGCGGGAGAGTGCTGGCCTTCGCCAGACACCGAGAACACCCACAACAGTGGGTAACAACAATAGTGCACAGAAGAATACAAACCGAGGCAAGGCAGGCGGAGGCAGCAGTAGCAGCACCCCAATCAAGAGGAAGCAAGTGAAGCCGTCAACGCGTCGCTTTTTCCGAAGTGCAACGGCAACCATACCGACTTGCAATGGCCGTTCTGGTCCACATGCTGCCACCGTAGCAGAGGCAACAGGTGGACGAGAACGGCAGCAGCAGAATTTTTATCGTCGAGCGCACTCCTTCACTTTTGCCAGGATGACATCCACGTTTCATACAACAACTGCTGCGGATGCCCCAGCCGAGCGGAGGCAGCAGCAGTTGCACCGCATGACTAAGCAGCAGCAGCAGCAGCAGCAGCAACCACGGCAGAAGGATGAGAAGCTGTTTCACCGCTCCTCCTCATCACCCGCCAAGAAGGTTGCAGCAGGAGCGGCGCTTTCCCCTGCATCTAAGAAGGCGACGCTGCTGGCCATGCAAGGCACCAAAAAGACTCGTAGAGAGTCTGATGGGACGCGGTCACTGTTGAGGCCGCCATCGTTAACGCCAAAACCGCGGCCTTCCGAGGCTGTTGCCGCTGCTTCCGGTTCTGCATCGACGATGCAGCCGCGGTGGTATGCTCGCCTCAACACCCCCACCCACCACGGGTCGTTGACCCAAACCCGCCAGCGATCAGCAGCGGTACCACAGCCGGCACGTTCAACCGCAACTACGACAAGGGCAACGTCCGTTAGAGCTCCGGCACCGGTGACGGCGACAACGAAGAAAGTTCTGAGAACGGCTTCCGCTCCCTGTTTCCCAAAGTCGAGGACGGGCACTTGCCGCACGCGCACCTGCGAACCCAAGAATGGGCGCGACACAAGTCAATCTGTTGAGGTGAAGGGACATCGAAGACAGCCATCCTTAACCCCTGCTTCACTACAGCCCCCCAACACGAGGAAGCCCACCCCTCTCACGCGCACTGCCAGCGATGCGGTTGGCCAGCCCGCCAGAAAGACGCCTACGCCGAAATCGATGGCAACTTCCACCGCTGCTGCACCACGAAGAACTGGCAGCTGTACCACGAGAGCATGCGCCTCACCGTCGGCCGCTGCTGTTTCTGCCGCAACTGGACGTGGCACACGCACAGGGTCGTTGTGTACGCCGTCATCGGCGGGAAAACTCAAAGGACAGAACACCAAAGCCACGGCGGAGGAGTGTAGGAGTGCGGAAGCACGGTGTGGCGTATCGCAGAAAAAACCGCTTCTCGGTGCGAGAAGCGTTGTGATTCGTCCAACAAACAGTACAATTATGCGAGAAGCAGCCACGCGCCAGAAGGAGCATCAGCGCATTAAGCGGGAGCACGAAACTCTAGCAGCAGAGGTGGAGCACCTGTCACATGCGACATGGATAGCGATGCGACGGGAACTCAAACGTTTAGTCTCTGTCCGTGCGAAGCGCATGGAAATGATGCATGCTGTGGACGCAGAAACGGTGGCGCCCTTTCATACGGTAAATGATTGCTATGATAGTAATAGTCATTATGTGGGCGGCGGTAGCGATACTAAAAACAATAATACTGCTGGTGGTAGCAACATAGCTTTGCTGCGAGAAGACGACGACGACGAAGCTGTACAAAGGGATGCAAAGCTGGGGGAATCGCCGCAACGTCAAGTTGACACCACCGCTGCGACATCCGCAGCCATTCAGGATGCTCGACAAGGCACCACGTGGTGTTGTGCGGACACGTCAGATCCAGTGAAGGGTGAGGTGGCAGAGCCGCAGCGTGCAGAAGGTTTGGGCAGTGGGGGGAATTATCGTCGCAGTGGCACGAGTGAGACGTATTGTGGCCGTCTGCATCTGGGGAAGCGCTTTTCATCACCGTACCGCGGGCCGTGCCATCGCGGTGTGGGAGAAAATGAGCAGAAGTTACGTGTTCTACCGGCGCGGTGTTGCAATGGAGCAGTCAGCTCTCCAGTACCTCGGGCACTTTCTGCCTCTGCCTCTGCAGCTCCTGCAGCTCCTCCTCCTGCTGCTGCTGCTGCTGCTGCTGCTACCGGCTCGGTGCTGGCGTTAAATGAAACGCAGGAATGGGAGAAGGGAGACTGGACCTACTCGTTTACATTGCTGGCGCATCGTGACACGGTGGACGAGGGAGAGAAGGAGAACCGTGTGGAGAAGAGGATGGAAAAGAGCATTAAAAGCAGTCGCTCTCCATCCATACGCCCGCCAAGTCCTCCGTTTGGGCATTTCAACACCTCGGAAGAAGCAGAAAGTGGGGGTGGGGAAGCAGTGCTCGCCTCCATTTGCACCCACACCACCTCGTCCGAGGTGGATTTCATCAAATCCCCTATTGTGCAGTTACTTGCGACACCGTCGTCGGGTCTTCCGTCCACCGTCTTCTACGAGTCCCCGAGATTGACGCGGAAGACAAAATCACCTGCGGTGGGCGTTAGGGGGGGAAAGCGAAATACGAAGGCACCCGCGTTGAACTTCTGCCGCACCCACAGTTTACGCCGCATGCCGCACTCCGGCACTCCCCTTAGGGGAAAGCAGCAGCAGCAGAGGCGCTCGAACTCCTCAATGGTGGTGGGGGCACGAGGGGGCGGTGCGTTTCCCGCACCTCATGATGGGTGTAGAGGCGATGGTAACACGGTGGTGCTGTCCTCTGACATGCTGGTGGCCCTCTATGCCACGATGCACGGGACGGCGGACCAGAACGCGAATAGAAACATCGTGGCGTTTGAGCGGCTGCGCTCTGGGAGAAGCAGTCGAAACAGTAGCCTGATGGGTCGTCGCGGCGGGCGACGCAAGATGCAGCAGCGTTTGGCCCCAACACGTGCTCTGTCGTTTAGCGACGCTCTGGCCACACACGCCAACATTTCTGCAACAGGCACCATCTCAAAGATGCAAACATCGAAAACTGGCAGCTCCTCTGGTGTTGGACGAGGAGTCGCGCGTATTTCCACAACAACAACAACAACAAAAACTGTGGTTGTGTAGAGCAACTTTTGTGCGTGACAACAGTCTCACGGGATTCATCGAGAACATCCCATGTACTGCAGTAAGAGGCAGTGAAACTTCAACTTGGGTGGGGAACGGGAGGAGATGCAAGAGCGCAGGACAGATGCGGTGGCGCCATGAATGCAAGCGTTGGATTCTGGTGATGGTGTCAGAGACGTTGTTGTGCTTCTGGAAAGAGAGAGAGAGAGAGAGAGAGAGAGTGTGTGTGTGTGTGTGTGTGGACAGGAGCCACGGGTAAGGTTGTAAACGGCATTCCTTTTTTGTTTTGTTTTGCCTTTGCCCGTGCCTTTACGTGTGCTGTGGTGGTTGTGTCCGCACACATGCGGATGTGCGGCGTTAACCCCTCTGCTTGACGTCCATCACTCCTCATGGGATGGACGACACAAGCAGAGGACTGCGCTTGTCGTTTCTGCTGATGCGGGTAAAAAATGGCTTGGACGCCCCCGTTAGACTTTTGTTTGCCCATGCGAATCACACGGGGCCAAAGGCGGACACTTTTTGAGGCGACTGGAGAAGAGAAAAGCGACAAGCGGCAGCGGAAATTAAATAAAAGAATAAAGCGGGGCCCATCGTATTTCAGCAGAGGCGGCACGCACAAACACACAAACACACGCGCGATGAAAGACATTTATATTTATTTATGTTCTAAGTATTTATTTATTCATTTTAGATAGATTGGAAACCGAAGCGGGACAGCAGCAGCAGCAACAACAACAAGAGGAGGAAGAGGAGGAGGAGGAGGAGGAGGATGGCGGTGATGAGTTTGGGAGATGTGTTCATTGGGCTTTTTTTGTTTTTGTTTTTTTTTTTTGTAGATGACTGGATGTCTTCACGCACACAACTAATGTTGGCGATGTTGTTGTTGTTGTTGTTGTTGTTCGGTGGTGCAACGAATATGCGGATGGGCCGAAGTCGCCGCTGTGGTGGTGGTGACGGTGTTTGGGCGGGGGCGTTTGCAGCAAACAAATAACGAGACGTGCGCGCCGTCATGTTTTCTCCTCAAAGACGCCTCACGCAATGCGCGCAATTAATCAATCGATCAATCAGGCAGGCGCACATGCGGTACCGTGCAGAGGGAGAGGAGGAAGAAGAGTGTCCGTCCCGCACACAGCCGAGCTGTGTGCATCCAATGGTGCACGTGCATATGAGATGATGATGATGATGATGATGAGGGGAGGAGGAGGAGGAGGTGGTGGTGGTGGCAGCCGTACCCTTTTTGCTGTATTATTGCGCATCTCTCCACCGCGTGCTCGCCGCCATGCGTGCAACACACTTCCCCCCGGGCCCTCACACATCTCCGCTCCTTGTAATTCGTGTGCGCACGGCTTCACTTCCACCTCAGGACTGCAACCATGTGACTTTTTTTTTTTTCTTTTCTTTTTTTTTTCAATTCGTTTGTTTGTTGTGGGATAAAAACAAAAAGGGGCACGCATTGCCTTCAAGTCTAGAGAAGCCGTTATTAGCAGCAGCAGCAGCAGCAGCAGCCCACATTCAAGCGCGAGAATAGGAGGAAGAGGAAGAAGAAGTAGTAATACGCGTGTCGGGTAGGTTGCATCTGTCTCGTGGTTGTCGCACCTCCCAGAAGAATGCTCGCCAGTGCACTTCGTCGCAGTGCACAGGAGGCCTCCAGCCATCATGTCATCGCCCCCGTTGCCGCCATCGAACGCGCGGCGCCGTACATGCGGTTCAATACACTTCGCCTGCATGCACATCATGAGCCGAACTTCCGTGCACGCCCTGCGGGTTGGCGCGGGTGGAACGACCGCAACCTACAGGACCCGTACGCGCCCTTCGCACAGCAGTCGCCGTGTCGCCACGTGGATCGGCAAGGCGCTGGCATGTGGTTTGCCATGGGACACTTCGCACTCAAGGACTTTTTCGGTGTGTTTCACTGGCGGTTTGCCATGCGACTCTCATTTTGGGGCGGCACTGGGTGGTTGTATGGGTTGAGCATGTATGCCCTGCGCATGCACCGCAATGGCTGGGAGTGGAAGAACCGCGGTGCCGTCTTTGCAATGGAGTAGAAATAAACCCGCAAAGCTGCGCAGATGAAAAGCGACCGACGCGTACATGCGGGGAGCAGCAATACAAGGGCAATGGAAGGACATCTGGTGAGTGTGTATGTATACGCCTATGAATTTTTTTTTTTTTTGCCACTGCATGTTGTTGTCGTTGGGTTTGTTTGTTTGTTTGTTTGTTTGTTATTCGCTCAGTGTGTGTTTGTGTTTGTGTGCATTGAGAGAGAGGGGATGATACAACAGCAACTGCAAGAAAACACACACACACACACACACACACAACAAACCAAAAAAAAAAAATAGGAAGAAACCACCGGTGACGATGATGATGATGATGGTGCGTAGGCAGCAACATGAGCAATTGGGCCGGTGGTGGGGTGAAAAGTGGATACACAATCGATATCCGCGTGCATCTACTCACCTCCTCCTTCCACTTCTTTTCTTTTCTTTTCTTTTTGCGGAGTGGGGGGTGGGTGGGGGGTTTGTTCGTTTTACCAGCTGTTGCTGCTGCTGCTGCTGCAGCTCGTGGGTGTGTCTCCGTCTGTTTGCACGGGGTGAGATGGAGGGAGATGGAGCGCATCATTTGACTTTGGTGCAGGCAACATTGCGGAGACGATGAAGCGACGGGTAGAAACAAACGAAAAGGGTTAAAAGACGAATGGAGGATGATGAGACTGAAGATGTGGACACGAGAGCGGGAAGAGAATGCCGATGGGGACCATGAGGATGAGGACGATGGGTGGTGGTGGTGGTGGCCCCCACACAACCACCCCTCACGCTGTCTGTTTGCTTGTCTTCTTCTGCTCCTCCTGCGTTGTACTGCGCTGCCTGATGCTCTCCATTGCTTTCATGTCCGTTCGTCCGCGCCAAGGGCCCCATTTAAACGACATTTGGCGCAAGGCCCACTGGCAGGGGTGGCGTCACACACACACAGAGAGAGACAGGGAGGGTGGGGTGCTTTGTTTGTATTTACGTTCGGATTAACGGTGAGTGGGGCGCAATCAAACTAAATAAATAAAAACAGTGGGCGGGAAGCGCGGACGCGTTAAGTGGAAACAGGAGGCGTGTGGCAGTGAAATGCAGCGCTCTGTACTGGCTGTATGCCAAAGCCGCCTGTCGCTCCCGCCTCCTTCGCTGCGTCCATCATTGGCAGCTTCGCTTTCATTGCCATGGTTTACATCGTGGCAGCAGCAGCAGCAGCAGCAACGGGTGTGGCATTCACAACGCTTCAACAGCAGCAGTAGTAACGGTGGTAATAACCACGAGGGCAAGGGTGCTGTTTCAGTGGCGGCAGCGGCAGCAGCAGCAGCAGCAGTGCCTCGCACTGCACTTCCGCCGTCTGACTTCCCGGAGCGCAGTTTGCTCAAGTGCATTGAGAAGGAAATAGACGACGAAACGCTGCGGCTCGACAAGGAGGAGGGACCACCACCGCCGCCCTCCGGATGGGAGATGTACCATGCACCGGGGACAAGTCTGTTCTACGGCCGTAGATGGTGGCTGCCACCCACGCCAGTCGTACATCAGCAGCAACAACAACAACAGCAGATGTTGCCACGCGTGATGGAGCGTCACACTATTCGCGTGCAGCTAACCACCCGAGATCCCTCACTGGACCCCGAGTGCAACGTGCGTGGAGAGCACTTTCCCTTCTCGCTCTTTGTGCAGCGCGCCACGGATGGGGCTAGTGCCGTTGCCTCGTCGTCGCCACCTTTTGCAGAGAAGAGCCCGGAGGAGGAGGAGGAGGAGGAACGTGGTCTGTACGATCAGAGCATTGAGGTGCGGGCGGATTTTGTGGATGGCGAGTTAGTCATTGACAACGTGGTGTTCCACGGCAGCTTTCGGATTCCAACAACCACTGGGGAGGGCGAGGCAGAGACGGAGGTGCGTTATAACAATGTCTTCAGCGGCTACCCGGGACCGAATCTTGACGAGACGGAGGAGGAAGTTCTTGACGGTCTGCAGGCGTGGTTGGCGGAGCGCTGCATTGATGATCAGTTTGGGGAATTTGTGGGGCAATATTCCGTGTGGGTAGAACAGATGGAGTACGAGCGCTGGTTGCGGCAGCTGCGGGATTTCGTGGCAGCGTAGTGAGCCTCACCACATTGACTCCACCCCCCATCACTCCCCCCTTGTCGTTGTTGTGGCTGCCGCTGCGCAACAGGAGAGAATAGAAATGGAGGAGACACACGTGCTGAAGGATTTTGAACACCCCTCATCTCTTCCCCCCCCCCCCCCCATCCTCTGTTTGTTTGTTTGTTTCTCCGGATCGACGGGTATTGTTGCTGTTGCTTATCTTTTTTTTTTTTTTTACTTCTCTCTCCCTTCTTTCGGTGCTGGTTTGTTGTGTGTGTGTGTGTGTGTGTGTGTCTGTGGTGGGGGGAGTGAGGCCTGCCGACAGAAAAGTAGTAGACAGACGCCAATGCCACCACCACCGCCACCGCCGCCACGGCCGGATCCCGTCACGCTTGATCACATTTACGAGGGTCTGACGGCAGAGGATGTCAGCATGGAGGAACGTGCGTATCATCTTGTCGCTCTCAGCACTGTCGCCTTTCACCCAAGCGTGAAGCTCTTTCTGTTTGAATACACACCTCTCCACACACTCCCTGGGGCATCCAACCGCAGCAGTGGTGATATTCTGATTGCCGCAGAAAACACGAGGCGCCGGGAGGCGCTGCTGAGGAGTATTGCATTCTTCCTTGCACAGCGCAACAACGCCGTGATGCAGGAGTGCCGTTGGGAAACAGTCGCGCTCCTCGGGGAGTTGTGTCGCCTTGAAACTCTCAAACCCCTGCGCCCTGGCGGTGGTAGCAGCAGCAGCAGCAGCAACAACAACAACAAGATCATCGAAAACACCACCTCTTACAACTGCATCATTGGTGCCTCTGGTGCTGGGATTGCCGTTTCACCGCAGCAGGAGGTGGTGCAAAAGATAAACCTCTACGCTCGCGCGAATCTGGAGTTTCTCGCGCGGCTCCCGTGGTTTACGCCGGCGGTGGGGGAGCTCATTGGCAACGATGCGGATGAAGGTACAAATGCGACTGGGGCATCCTCGTCCACTGCTGTTCGCCGAGCGGTTCAGCGTCGTGCAGGTGGGAGAGACGAGAGGGAAGCCAACGCAAGCGATGGCACCGTTGCAGAGACGGATGAAGACGTGCGCATTGCGCTCAAGGATGTTCTCGCAGCCCTACCAGAGATTGTGTCTGGCAGCAATGCGGCTACTGGTGGTGATGATGTAGTGATATGGTCAGCAGAGCGAGAAGAGCAAGCGCATGACTTGATGTTTCTCGATGCCTCGACCACAATGCTGCATCTAGTCCCACTTGTCTCCCGCAGCAGTCATACACATTGCGCTCACTGTGAAAAGCACAACAAGAGCGGTGAACTCCTGCGCTGCAGCAGCTGCAAGGCGGTGTACTACTGCGACTCTGCATGTCAGCGTGCTCACTGGGCCGCCGCTCACCGTGTGCCGTGCAGAAATTACAAGCAGCTCACCGACGATATTCTCCTGCAGTACACTGCCATGCAGACGAAACAGGATGGTGGCAGTGGGAAGCGAAAGAAGAAACAACAGCAGCAGCAAATGGTGGGAGTGTTGGAAGTACCACTTGAACCTTCTCTATTCTTCGCGACACGGCGGTATTTGTACGACCACCGTGACGCCTCCTTTTCGGATGTCTCGTTTGTAGACTATTTCATGAAGTACACCGTGCGTGGGAGTTGAATTTGGGAGCGGTGCAGAGGTGAAAACATCGAGTAAACATAATTAGTTTGTGTGTACATATATATATATATATGTGTGTGTGTGTGTCTGCACGTGAGATGGCGCTCTGCGGACGATGCAGGAACATAAGGGGAGGGAGTCGTAATAATCGTGCGAGGAGCGGCGGTTTTGTTTGTTTGCTTGTTTGCTGCTGCTGCTGCTGCTGCCCTCTAGTGGCTTCTCTCGACCAATGCACCGAGTGAGTGCTGCCCCCCCGCCCCCCCCCCCCCCCCCCCCAGGCGCGGTGTCCACATCATTGTTCAAGGTGATACTCATAAAAGCCAGAGGCTGTGTAGAGGCCAGAGCGTGGCACTGGAGGTGCACAAATAAATAAAACAAGTATATATTTGTATAGCGCTGCAGTGTCTTGGGGGAGGCGGAAGTGATAACGACGGCTGAGGCTGCGATGGGCGGTTTGACAGAAGCAGTGCCGGTGTCTGGCGGCGGCGGCGACGCCAGCGACTCGGAGATGATGTGTCCCACACTCTCATGGAAGCAGCGGCTGCTTGGGTTTGCCTGTTGCACCGGGTTTGGCATGTTTCTGTCCCTGCTTAGCTTCATCGCGGTACTGCAGGGGGATCTGGTCTTATTTGCCGTGCTCTTCTCCCTCGGCAACTTGGCGTCGATTGGCGGCATGTTGTTCCTTGCCGGCCCAAAGACACATGCATCCCGCATGTTTGACGAAGGCCGCTGGATTGCAACGACCGTGTATCTTGTCTCGGTGGTCCTCACTCTTATCGTCGCGGTGCTGCTGCGAAGCGCACTTTTGGTGTTTCTTTTTTGCCTCGTGCAGTTTGTGGCCATGTTGTGGTACGGGCTGTCGTACATTCCATTCGCGAGGGACGCCGTGAAGGGGTGCTTCCGCAAGGTGTTCCAATGACGAACCACCGCAGCGAACAAACAAACGAACAGAAAAAAAAATTTTTTTTTTAAAAACGGGAATTAAACGAAGTGGTGCATTTAAAAGGACATATTACACTGAACAGATACATTTGTATTTGTACGGAAGGAAACTGCTGCTGCTGCTGCTGCCTGTTCTCCGGTACGACGATGACGCTCGCCCTTGCGCCAATTGTGCGATGCTTCCTTTTTGTTTTTGTTTTTTTTCTTCCCCTGCCTCCACTCGTTGAATCACTCATTGCACCACCTACTCGTATGCGTGCATGCATTCACAATGATACGGCGCGGTCAGATACGAAAGGACACGATGGGCGCACAATCACGCAGGGGCCAAAAGACAAGGCGGCATGCTGTAAACAAAAACGAAAACAACAAGGGAATAAGTAATAATGGTAAAAGTAATAGTAATAATGAAATGGGAGCTGCATCGTTGCCGCCCCAAGCGCCCCTACTCGCACTGCCGTGTCTTGTGAAGCTGCATGCGCGGGAGTTGGGCATCGTGGAGGAGGGATGCGCTGATGTCGCCGCATTTGCGCTCCAGTCGATGCAGCACGCAAATTTGCTTGCCCGTGGCGTCCCACAACGACTCGCAGAGTTGCTTTTGACCCCCTCATCGGCCTTCAACGCAGCACCTTTGCCAGCGCAGCCAGACGGAGGTAGTGGTAATGTGGAAGATCATCATCAGCAGCAGCAGCAGCAATCGCTTCAGAGTGAGGTGTTGTACATGCAGATTGCCGCTGCTGGTGCACTGCGAAATCTCGTCGTGAACAGTGTCGAAGATGCCGTTGTGGACGTGCTGGCGTCTGTCACCCTCTCCGTAAGTAATCCACAGCAGCAGCAGCAGCAGCAGCCGGTGATGACATTTCGTGACGGCTTGGTGGCGCTTCTGATGAACACCTGGGGAGTTGTGCAAAGCGTACGCCATGATGCGCCACCTGCCCCGCCAACAGTCAGGTTGAGGGAAGGCGGCGAGAAGAATGACGATGACGATTATGACGAGGAGGATCTCAGTCAGAGTGTGGATAAGGCGCCCCTCGTACCAGCAGCACGTGCTTTGGAGGAAATTCTGCAGCTCATCGCCGTTTGTGTAGAGGGCAGTGAACATATCGCCGAAGCTTTCTCTGCCGCACCCGTTGCCAACTCCCTGCTTTCAATGCTCCAAGCCACAACGTCTGTGGTGTGGGATGTGCTGCGGCATACGGAACTCTTTCTTTTCCCCACCAACACCGCAAGTGACAGGGGTGGCATGTGGCTGCGGCACTACAAGCGCCGTGAGGCGGAGCTGTTTGCAGCTGTGTCTGTTGCAGCAAGCGAGGTGCTGCATGTGTTGTGTGATGAAAATGACGCACTCGCGACCTTTTTGCAGTCGTCGGATGCGATGGCCCCGCATCAGGCGTTTCTCACTGGTGTCCTCGACGCGGCAGAAATCATGACGTGGCTGCAGGGGGAGTCGCTCAGTGTCGCCACGGTATCTGGTTTTGCCCCTCCTCCCTTCGATGCCGTTGCTGCGGCCGCTGGAGAAGACTTGAGGCTGTTGGCGGTCAGTCGCCAGAATCTCTTGTATCAGCTCACCGAAGTCTCATTGCGTGTGCAGGGAACACTCGTGAATTGCGCACCGAATACTGCGAATATCACGCGTGCGCTTCCGCTCGTGGTTGCCATTTTGAACGCACATCCACCACATGGCGAATGGTGTCGCACCGTCCCACTCCTTCTGCAGCAGTGCCCACTCGCGGAGGAGCTTCGCACTGTATACGTCAGTCGCGCTCTCTGGAGACTGCGGTGTGTGCAGGCGGCGGTAAATGTACTGCACGCCATTGTGGATGCCGTTTGCAGCCGAAACGAAGCTGACCTGGATGACGAAAACGCGTTTCAACAAAACCCCCAAGCAAACCTCCTACAGAGCAGCAATGCCATGTTTGTTGTTGGCAGGCTGATGCGAGACGCCCTTCGTTTAACTACAAACGGTGCTGCTGATGAATCTGGGGGTAGAGACGGGAGCGGCGCAACGCAAGACGTCTCCTTTGGTGGCCACGTGATGGGCGGTTGCAGTGACAATCAGTGGGCTCAGCCGGATGTCGTGGTGCAGCAGGCGTTGCGGTCAGCCGCTGGTACATCAGGAGCTGGGGGTCTCATCACGAAGCTGCAGCTACTCGTGTTGTCCAATGAGGTGGGTGTGTGGAGTCTTGCCAACACACTACTGCTGATGGTGCCTTGGTCGGGGCTTGGCGATGCGCCGTCGAGCATTTGGCGTGCCATTATTGAATCGCTTAGCACCCGATTGCGGCAGCTCGCCAACGATGCTGCAGAAGTCGCAGCACTAGGCGAGCAGGCCGTGACTCTGTCATCATCGTCTCCCGCAGCAACGCACCTTGTGTGGCTACAGTTGGAATCCCTTGTGCAAATGCTCTGGACGCTGCAGCGCAAACAGGCAGCTGCTGCTGGTGGTCCCCTGCAGGTGACGAACCAGCTCGGCGCCTGCGCAAGCGATGTGGACATTGTGACACGTCTCGCGTGGGAATCCCGCGCTACGCCGCTGCTGCGACAGGCTTGCGTCGGCGTAGTTTGCGGCATCTGCAGCTCGTTTCGAAGCGCAGAGGCAACCAGTGTGGCTGCACGTTTTGGACTTGCCGTGTTGAACGTGGATGAATCGTCCCAGACCGTATCCGCTGCGTTCGGAGGCAGCAATGGAAGCTTACCACCACCACCACCACCACATACCGCAGGAGATGAGCGTCGACGTTGGCTATCGAGGTTCACCGCAGCGGACGCGCAGTGGCGCGTCCGGTGCGAGGCCGCGAACCACATGATGGATCTCTTTCTCGACGAGAGCTACGACGCCGCGGTCTACGCTCCACTCCAGGTGCATGCCGCACTCAAGTCCTTCCTTGCGCTGTTTCAGATGTACATGAAGCGGCGGCAGCATGTGGCACGAGAGACGCAAAGGAATTATCGCATCACGCTACCAGACGTTGACGATGCGGTGCACTGGCGTGAGGTCGCCGACAACCTTGTGGCGTTTCTCGAATACAAACAGCAGCACATTGGCTGCAGCGGCTGATGGCGTGACGTCCACACCACCAGCGCGCAGAGCGACTCTGGTGAGGAATACGGAACGCCAAAAACGAAAAGCACGCGGGAGACGGAGGAGGAGGAGGTGTGGAGGGAATGCGGGGGCCTCTTTAATGTCCCGCTCCGCACACACGCAGACGCGCAAGATCACCTCTTTTCCCCCTCTTCTTCTCTGGCCGCATCCACGTTTCTCTAATGTTTTGTTTTCGTTTCTTTGCGTGTTTTTTTTTTTTGTTGTTGTTGTTGTTGTTGTTGTTGTTTCTTCCGTGAAGGCGGCTCGCCACTTCCATCCGTTTTTCTGTTTGCCTCTCATCCCTGGCGGATGGATGAACGCCCATGTCGCAGGGCAAAAGGGCACGAGAGCAGCAGCAGCAGCAGCAGCAGTACGGAAGCGTAAGGCAACAACCGACAAAAAAAAAAAAACAAGACAAAAAGAGAGAGAATACAATTGGTGGTGGGAAAAGCACCGATATTCGCGTCGCCATCATGTCCACCAATGCGGAGAATCATGACCACTGCTGCCACAGCAGAAATCCGCACGGAGCGCCGGTGCTCATTGGTGTGATTGGGGGATCCGGTATCTATTCCCTTGATGTCTTGCGTGATGCAAAGCGCTACACGATTCCGACTCCGTTTGGCTCCACGAGCGATGATATCTGCGTCGCCAGCGTTCACGGTGTTCTCTGTGCGTTTCTCCCGCGCCACGGGATGCATCACACCCTGAACCCAAGTGAGGTTAACTACCGCGCCAACGTGTACGCCATGAAGCTTCTGGGTGTGCAGTACATGATCTCCATCAATGCTGTCGGCTCACTCGATTCGGCATACCGTCCAGGCGACCTCGTGCTGGCAGATCAGATTATTGATCGAACAACGGGGCGCGAGTCGACCTTTTTCGAAAATGGCATCGTTGCGCATGTCGACTACGCGTACCCCGTTTCCACCACCTTGCGCACCATCGCACATGATGTAATTCGTCGCATCTTTTTTCAACCTGACGCAGTGGAAGCAGAAGGAGGATGGAGACTGCACGAACGCGGCACACTTGTGACGATGGAGGGACCGCAGTTTAGCACGCGGGCAGAGTCGCTCTGGAACAAGCAGATTGGCGGTCACCTAATCGGAATGACAAGCGCAACCGAAGCGAAACTCGCGCGGGAGGCAGAGATGGCGTATCTTGTCCTCGCCACTGTCACAGATATGGACGCATGGAGTGACGCACCGCACGTGGACGCCATCAGTGTGCGTCAGGTGTTCGCCGCAAATGTGGAGAAGCTGCAGAAGTGTGTGCCGGAGATTGTCGCCACAGTGGGCGCAAAGCCGTTCGTTGACGCGGCACACAGCGCCATGCAGCACGCGGTCTGCACCAAAGAAACGGCGGTGACGAGGGATGTCCGCCAAAGGCTCGCGCCGCTGCTCGCGAAGTACTCGCAATTCGCCCCATGATTATTACTGCCATCGTTGTTGGCAACTGCGGCTGCGGCCGCTGCAGTTGCTGCATGAGCACGGGGCGGTGTGGTAAAGGGGGAAAAACGTCAAGAGCGTTGGTGGTCCAATAAATGTATACGTAAGATCTAATAAGAAGAAGAGCAAATAACGCTGAAGGAAACACCACCATTTGCCCATCCCCTTAAGTATATATATATATATATATATATATATATATATATCCGTTTCAATTGTTGTTGGGGTGGTGGAGCAATGACAACGCCGCACGTTGACACGCAGCGGGATGTTGTTACATGTCGATTGTGGAATTACCGCATGTGCCCTTTCTGTCTCTTTCTTCCCTCGATCCTCCTGTTCCTTCGCCCATCTGTTGACAGGGATCTTTCGTGGAAAGTCGTGCACTTCATTGGCCTACCCTCCGCGCTTCTCTAGCAGCTGCGGCTTTAGCCGTTTTGCGCTGACTGCGATGTAGCGGGCCAATCCCTAGCAATGCCGGCCACTTCATCGTGAAGTGCCAGGGTCAAGTAACATCGTTCTTCTTCTTCTGGAAAACGTTGCGGCGCACGGCTTGCGGCATTACAAACACAGCATCAGGATCTGCCTCGCCTTTGCTGCTGCTGAGTAGTGGCGGTGTGGAGGAGCATCCCGGCCCTTCTTCTTTTTGCAAGGCGTCTGCAGTG
>JASANX010001036.1:2132-24884 GCA_030849745.1 Trypanosoma scelopori
GGGGGTGTTGTGTGTGTGTTGTGCGTGTTTGTTTCTTTGATTGCCCTTCACCCGCCTCCTGCACACCTTTCTTTTTCATCCACGTTTAGATGATGATGGGGGCACTGGTCTTTGGTGCATACATGCCACGTCCGCGGCCAGATGGCTGTCCGTTGCCGTCCGATTTGGAGACAAAGAGCATGCCCGCTGGCACCTTCGCCTCTGGTTGGCGCGCGGTTGCCCCGGCGGATGCCGATCGGACCTGCGTCTGGTCCGCATTCCCTCGGGTCCTGTTTGGGGATGGAGCGTAGTAGTGCGCCAGAAAGTCGCTCGGCTGATGCGGTTTTACTGGCTTCTGCTCCTCTGGCACGGGGTTAAAGAGATCCGCACCCCCAGTACGCTTCGGGGCGCTTGCACCACGGTTCTTCCGGTGAACTGGCCCAGCTTCATCGACGCCCTGCCCGGTGCCGAATATGTCGTGTGTCGTGTTCGCGTTCGACTTTAGACGTGCAATAATGGGGCGCTGACGAGGCGGCAGCGGCGGGGGAATAAACTCGCGAGGACCATGCATAATCTTGCGCTCGACTTCGTTGAGCTCTTCAGATGTGTATTGACCGAGGTTCAGCACATCATGCGATTCGTTTGCCCTGTTTCGGCGTGTACGTACATTTCCTTTAGGTCCAGAATTGGCCTTGCCATTTTCCGCGCCATACAACTGGGGTTGGATTGAGCTGAGAATATCGCCGTTGTCCGAATTCTTGAAGCGACGCTTTCCCGACGGGGCCTCCGCTGGAAGTGGCTGAGGTGGGAGCTCCGGCTCACTGTACGGGGCCACTGTCGTGTGTGGGGGCGCCACCAATCCCGGTGCCCGTAATGGGCGGTGCTTCGGCTCCTCAGTCCTGATGCTGCAAGCAAGCCCCTCGAGGTTGTCCTTGGGGCCACGGCTCTTTGATGTCAATTTCGTAATCGGGTCATCTTCCTTTCGACCAAGGATCCACTCTTCCGTGAGGGCCTTACCAACCATGCAACCATACTTATCTTCGTAGCGGCGAACGCCATGTTTCACGTGGCCAGGATCTCTCGGACCAAGGATAACATCAGATGAGTCACCCTGCTTCGTCCTCCTTGGGCGATAGTGTGTCTCTTCCGGTGGTGGCGCTGCCACTGCGGCATCGGAGTAGAAATTCACTGCGACACCTGAGCCACGGTTGTTGACAGCGGCGCGCTGGCGGTGGCTTGGCTCTGGTGGAGGCGGTGGTGGTGGTGGCGGATTGTTGAACGCAAGGACGCGCTCTTGTGCTGTGGTTGGAGGTCTCACCGCTGCTGCAGCCATTCTCTTGTTGCTGTTTTTTTTTTCGGTTTTCTTGCTTTATTTGTGTAATTTCTCGCTCAACTAATTACAATGATGATGAGAAAAGAAATGTGAGACAAGAAGAAGTGGAAGCAAAGACAACGGAACAAAAGAGCCAGGGGAAAGGGGAAAAGGGAAAGGGGAAAAGGGAGAACAAGGCGGAAAATAACTCACATATGAGGCCACAGGATCAAAGCGCAGAGAATTTCTGCTCTGCTGCAGCGAAACCTTGTTTATCGGTAATATTCTCTTCGAGGACAGATGAGGAGTGGCACCCGGACTGAACACCCGGAAAGTGTATCCAGAGAGTCCTCGTCTGGTAGACGAGAAGGGCGAGCGGAAGAGGGCGATGGCAAGTGGTGTGAAGTGAAGGGAGTGAGGGAGGGGGGAAATTAGTGTGAGGACGTGGTGATCAGTTTCTCGATACGTATGCACCTGAAGCAGTGCCTGCAATGGATCATTCGAGAAGTCATAGTTGTAGATAATTTGTGTTGTCATCAGACACGCTACGGACAATTTGGTCTCCCGGGCATTTTGTTTGTGGTTCATCTTGCAGGCGATTTACAGCACCGCGTGGACGAAATATGTACCACGCCGTACAGACGTTACCCGCTCCCCATGCAGTGGCTCACCCGGCCGAATGGAGGGGCTGCGCAAAATGGAGACGAAAAGTAAAACCCTACGAGAAGCAAGAGGGAAAATAAAGAAACGCCACAAACAGCAACAAACACACACACACGCAGAGAGAGAGAGAGAGATGCACAGAGCGGGGTGTAGACGAAGAGTAATAAAAAGAACAATAACAACAAAAAAGGTGTTTGTGTTTGTGGCATTGTGACCAAATTACGGTCCCCCGCCCCGCCCATAATGAAATATTGATGTAATCAGAGGGCTAAACATTTGCCTGAGAAATTTTTTTTTTTTTTCATTTACATGCATGCGAAGAAGGGCGACTTATCCTCTTTTGTTCTCGCTTCTTTTTTTTTTTTTTATTTGTTTGTTTGTTTGTCGTTGTCGTTGTCGTTGTTGTTGGTTTTTTAACAACACACACACAAAACAAAACAAAAAGAAAGGGAGGAAGAGGTGGTGATGGGTGGGGATCGCAGAGTTGAGGGAAAAGAGAGGACGGAGAAGGCGTGGCACATGGTTTAACATGAACACATTGGGATCACATACACATAAACATACTCCCTACTGATGTGCCAGTGCAAGCATAAACATGGAAAATTCAACGTAGTTGAGGGACTCTGGTGCGTCTTCATGAGTGGTGCGTCCCATGGTGGCCCTGAACTCATTCGACTGCACACGGTACGGCCGTCGCTGGAAGCCCTTGACGAAGTTTGTCATACTCTCTGCGTTGTACGGCACACCACAACTATCCAGCGAACAAATGGGGTGATCGTGAGGCCAGAGAAGCCGCTTTTGGCTCTTGGGCCTTCCGAAAGAACCCTCGCTCATCTCGTATTGCTTCTCGAGCATCAGCTGAACAATGTCACTGATTAGAACCGTTTCGTTTCCACCGGAGAGAGCAAGAAAGATGGGGTAAATCTCATTGTCGAAAATGCGCACACCACACCGGGCCGCACGGTCTCTGATGCTTTCAGAGAATCGCGCCACATTGCAAAATGGGAGGTTGTCGGGAAAACTGGAATTTTCCATCACGGACAGCATGCTCGCCACCGGCACCAAAGCATTTGTTGTGCGATGACCACCCTTAGCCGTGTTGGGTCGCTCAACGTGGCGCAACGGGGTGGCCATTGCATTTGCGTTTGCAGCATCCGTCGTGTACGTTCCAGTTGGGCTCTGGCCGGTTGAGAACGAAGCGGCAACCGCCGAGTTCCCAGCGGTCCTTGCCCCCGGCGCATATGTCATTCCTTCCGACCCGTCTGACTCATGTTGTACGGTGATGCCGCCGTCGGAAGGTGACGACGAAAGGGACCTCTCCTTTGGCATTGCGGCAGCGGCGACACGCTGGCGCTCCTCAATCTCTACCCGGGTCTTCGCCATCTGAGTGACCATCAGGATGTCTTGGCACAAACTCACCGACTTGAATGAGTCATCGTCGGAGGTGACAATGATAACCCGCCAGATAACACCACTGTGCTGTACATAGTCCTCGATCGTCTCCACAATAATTTTGCACACATGAAACAGGACTTCACAACGACGGTCCTCCTCGTGATCACCCCACAGAAGGCCCACACACTCGGAGACAACCATAGTTGTGTCAAATTCAACAATCAAGGAGTGGATGCCGTGTAACTCGGCGGTTAACAGGCCCTTCAGGACCCATAGGCGGAGGCGTTCCGCCGCCAACGTGTTGTACACCTGCAATGGTTTACACTCATCGTCGTGAGGTATGAAGGCAACGATTTCATCATCTTCGATGCAATTTCGACCTGGTTTCCTTCGGCACAGCAGCATGCGAAAAGAGCGTGCCATTGGAACACTTGGCTCAGCGCTAGATCCTTCCACAGCGAAATAACCAATGTCGTACTCACCTTGTCGCCATGTGTTGATCATCTCAGGGAAGCGTGACATCACCTGGACACGCTGCCGCATCCGTTCACCGGATGAATAGTACATGCACCGCACTCGGTTGTCAAGAGGCAAACGTGTATAGGCTTCCAGACTCTCCTTTACATCATACTTTCCCTCCGGACGATGAGAGGCGAGAAATAAGGTGACAATATCTGGACCAACGCCCTTGTCAACAAGCCACGTGGGTGCAATACCCTCCAGCACCAAGATCCATGCATCAAAGAGCCAACGCAATGCAGACAATCCCAGTGTTTCTTCCAATGCATGATCTGGGAGGTGCTCGCTGGAAGCCGACGCCTTTACATACTGATTCAGCTGATGTTGAAGGGGATAGTAGCGCGCGTGTGAGACATAAACAGAGCGGAGGCAAAAGAGGGGAAATTTATCCACAAGGTGCATCTTTATTTGCTCATTGAACGCCTCATTTCGAAAGACCAGACGGAAAATAGGGGTGGGAATGGCCTCAGCGTCCTCTTCCGCCTCTGGAAGCTGATATACAACGAAGCAGTACTCGGGAAGGATGGGGTGTGCAGCGCAAGGGGTACGATTAAAGTCGTCACGAAATATGGCGCCGTATTCCTTGGAAACCTTCACGCCAGTGTCACCACATGTCGGTGGCATTGGCACGATAACGAGTCGCTCCACCTCATCCAGCAGCATACCATAACGCATGACGTCAAACTGACGCTTGTGGAGCATTCGGGTGTGGATCGGGTGGGTCTCCACTGCGTGCCGCACGGGATGGAATGAATCGTCGATTGCCCCTGTGAGCACGTCAAAGCTCAGGGTCAGGTCATTAATCTGCAGCATGGCATCCGCGACAGAGCCAGGACTAAACCCCGGCGGCACCAACTCCACATGCGGCGCGTTCCACAGGAACGGAGACAAGGGAGCCAGAGATTCTGAGACCCGCTGCATCTTTCACGTTTGCTGTTTGCGTGTTTTGTTTCCTCCTCACCGCCACCACACCACAAATTATCAACACCTTCTTTCCCTACCTTGATATGTATTCCGTTTTGCTTTAGTTTTGCTTCTGTTTCCCCCCCCCCTCCCCCCCTTTCTTCTCTGGGCGGCAGGCAAGCGTGCAACAACGGCTAACAACGACAAGAGAAGCAAAAAAAAAAAAAAAGTAAGAAACGATCACAATAATAAGTCCGTTTTTCTTTTTTTTGTTGTTGTTGTTGTTGTTCTCTTTCTATTTGTGTGTGTGTATCCCTCGTTCTCCGTCTTCTACAGGACACTTGCTTCCACCTTAGCGTGTCACTGCATTCGTCAACACATCCACCGCAGAGGAAATCACACACACACACAAATAGAAAGAGAAAGGCGGGGAGATGTATGCACCGAAGAGGATGCACACCCGATGACGCCTCAACAACAACAACAAAGGGGAAAATCAATTCAATTGGCGGTCACTGGAAAAAATGTCAAACGCCGCCCTGTAGAAGACCGAAATGTTGTGGTCAATGAGTATCCGATTGCGAAACAACTCCGTCTTTGCTATCAGCACCACTGTAAAAAATTTGGGAAGTTCCTTGACGTAAATGCAGTCATCGCTGCTAAGAGTAATGATGGTGTTTGCCCCTGTGTTGACCTCTGCATCAATACTCCTTGCGCAGCACCCACTTTCTGTGGAAGGAATTTCGTTCCGGGCATTGCTTTGCACCTCTTTATTGGTGCGGTCGTAGATTTGATTCATTTTTACCATCACTTCAATCGCGTCACTGCAGAGATCGTAAGTGCGTGACTTGACTCGATTACGCTCATCCACGGCGAGAAATATCTTGGATCTACTTAAGAAAAGGTAGGAGAGGTCCACATTGCTATTGCTGTTCAACAACTGGAGCAGTTCGGTGATGTACGGGGATTGATGCCTTATGAGCTTCTGCACCACCAGCGAAAAGGCCTGGAAGACGGAGTGGTCATAGATGGATGTGAGGTTGAAGTTGAGGCGCAGGGGTGCGGTGTTCTCCAGACGCTGCTTCGCTTCGGCTTCAACGCGACGCTGCAGGCTGGCTAGAAGGTCTGTTTGCTGATCCTCACTGAGAGCGTCCACCTTGTGGATGAACACTTCGACGCAAAGCTCCGGATTGTATTGATGCGCGGCGCACACGGTGTCGAGCAACCGCGCGTGGGAATCATCTATAAGCTCGCGACAGTCCATCACGAAGACGATGGCGCCACAGCTGTCAAGCAGTTGCTCCGTGTCATAACGACTGGCGTTGTTGGGATCAAACGGATCACTCTGACCAGGGAAGTCCCATACCTCAAACTTCACAAAGTCGTTGGAGTGCACAGTGTTGTTGTCGGGCTGCACCGTTGTCGGGAGGTTGACGGTGTCGTGCGGGTGCATGCCCTCAAAGACAACCTTTTGAATGCTACTCTTTCCCGACTTGCGCAGCCCCAACAGGAGAACCTTTGGTAGTGTGAGAAGGTCCGACGACATGGCGGCAGTGTGCCCACCTCCTCCCTCCCCGACTGTTGGCAGAACAACTTCAAACCCGGCGAAAAGAAGGCAAAACAACAACAACAAAAAAAAAAAAAGAGGTTGCAGAGTGTGGGAGAAACAAGGAGAAATACCCTCGACGCCACGCAGAAGGCAATGTGTGTTTGTAGATTCCAACAAAACTCGGGAACAATGACGGCAGCCGGCGGCTCATTCCACTTTCCGACTCTGTTAAACGACGCTCTTGACACCATTTTCCCCTAACGGACCTCTCGTTCCTCCCCCGTCACACACACACACATATATATATATATATATATATATATATATATATGCGTGGTCCATCTTTTTCCTGGTATTTAGTTTCCTTCTCCGTTTCCACACCACAAAGCACTACAAAAACAACAACCGTGCCTCTCTACAGACCACTGTGCAGACTCTCAGCGAGGCTCTGCAGCTCCACCCGTACTGTCTCCAGAACCCATGTAAGTTTGGTGTTCTCGAGGCGACGTACATCATGGATGAGCCAGCTGAGAGCGTGGAAGAGCTTCTCCAGTCCCACAGTAAGCTCTTGACGTTCCCAGATACGCAGATTACGTGTGCTTATGTGAAACCGGGCATAGCGCAGAAACAGCACAAGTGCTAGCTGAACATTGTCGACATGTGGTCCAATACCAAGGCTGTATCCCTCACGGACGTCAACGTCTGCGGCGCTGTCTCCGCTAGCAGTCTCAAAGCTAGAGTGGAGTGAGGGGGTGCGCTCCGGCGAAAATGATACACCGGCGCTGCGTGAGCGGTCACAGTGACTCTTTCGAATGATGTTTAGATCACGAAGGATAAAAGTGCGCAGCATATCAAACGAAAACTGCTCTTCTTCCTTTCCCACACCCTCATCACTGCTGTCCAGACGTTGCGGGATAACATTGTTGCCTGCGATTGATGCATTTCCCCCCGGGCTGCGGACGCGATATCGATCAATGGTGACAAGGATGGGACCACCCTCCGCGTAGACGGGCGGTGTGGGTAGCTGGATAAAGTATGAAAGCTGGAGACGCACCGTTAGGACAAGAAGATGTCCCAATGCCCGCTCGTCCAGCACTCCATCTGGTGCCACAACAGTCTGAACAGAACAACGGCGAATGAGGCAGAAGCCTCGCTGTACACATTGTGTAACCGCAACGGTGGAGACACCAAAACTAGCCAACAGGGTTACTATCGACGTGCACAGATGCATCTCATGCAATTCCCAAGCAAAAAGCCTTGATTTCTGCCTCGGGGGGTCAGAAAGCGAAAAACCAGAGACAGCGCACTTAAATCTCGGACTTGTTGTAACCAAGGCTGAAATAGACGTCAGCCACTCTGTGTAATGAGTCCCATCTCTGTCAGTGCTCACCAGCACCGTGTGCAGCAGACGAAGCACGGATTGCCACACCTGATGCAATGCCTTCGGTCTACACAAATTTGTACTCGGGTCGCAGAAAACTGTATGAGTGAGCTGGCCTAGAGCATTCGCTAGCACCATTACGCGTTTAGGCTGAAAATACTTTGGTGCATCCTCCCAATGTAGCAGCGCGGAGCACAGTGCGTCCACAATGTGGTCAAAGAAATCAGATAGCAAAGAATTCGTCTCATTGGCTGGAATCAAGTGCAATACACGAGTTGCACACGACCATAAGCTGTCCAGTGTACTTATCAAACAATGCACAGGGCAAAAACTTCCCAAGTGATTGTACATGGCAGTAACCTCTGCAATCAATGCCGAGAGAGAACTGGATGGCACCGCCGTCCTATGCCTCTCCAATACATCCGCAATGAGTTCAAAAATTTCAAGCCCCAGCTTCTCATCGTACACATCAGAGGGCTGAAACAACGATAGAACACTTAATGCCTGATACACGACATCAACGTTCTCACGATTCCACGCCGCTAACCTTAAAATATTCTGGAAAAGTGGATTTAACTTTGTCGTCGATGGCACAAGCACACTGTCCGCCGAGGTATGTGCAAACACAACCGTTGCTGCACGAGCAAGTGCCAACCAACCATTCGTACAGGCGTACATCAATTCCCCAAGTGGCTCTGCCACCGGTTCCACTATCTGTATCCCGTCAAGCACCACCTCCAACAGCGTCAGCACCCCAAAAGATGCCTCCTTTTCTCCATGTACAAGCCATACAAGTGCTTCTAATGACGTCACCAGCCGCGTGATAGATTCCAACGCAGATGCCATTCGATTCAAGCAAACATCATCCCCTCCTTTACAAGAAAGAAGAAACCCATCACCAAGAAGTAGAGCTTTGGGTTTGGTATGTTCTCGAGGTACAGGAAGCGCATAGTGGTGAGAACTGGAAGAAACAAAGGACGAAACCTCGTTCATCATCGTCATCGCCGTCGCCGTCGCCGTCGCCGTCGTTGGCGTCCTGAGAAGAGCGAGCTGTTGCCCACCCTTGCTCGGGCGTTGCGTGGCGAAGGATGCATCGCCACAATCACTCGGAGAACGAAGTCCCGAACGCGCTTCCTTGTAGAAGGCGCAACACTGCTTCAGTGCCTCGCAACCTGTAGTCATCATTCCATTTATCTCTCGTAGATGAGACGCTATTGTCTTGCTCCGCACCATGTACGCTGTATAGCGACAAGAACCTTGATGCTGTCCTTTTTCAGACGCCCTTGTCACTCGGTCAACATCTGCATTCAGCTCGCCAAGGAGAGCACCGCAAACATAATTGATAACTGCCGCGGTGAAGGCACATTTAGTGTACGCCAGACCACACTCGGTATTCTCCAGGAGAGAGACTGTCTCAGTGATGGAAAAGCTTGCATCGTCAAGGGCTCGTAAGAGCTCAAAGGCTTCAGCCTTTTCAAGTGGTGTGGTTGTTCGACACTTTACCACATCCCGCAGAATTCGGGCCAGCTCCAACTCTGATGAGTTCTTCTCCAACTCCTCAGGAACCACCAGGTAGTAGAATGAGGCAGGATCAAATCGGAGAAGATAAGAGAGAGAGGCCAGACGAACGACATTCATGCGGGAAACGAAGGGCGTCGTTGGTGGCATCAGCCGTTGGTGCACCGCGAGCAACAACATTCGCTTCAGTTTAGTAGCGGTGTGAAAGCGGATGGTAGTGAAGAGCTTCTCATGTGAGTGCTCCACCACATGTACCAAGAGCTTCGCCGTGGACTCCACCAAGGCAGATGTTGCGTTTGAAGCAAACACCAAGCAATAGAGCATAAGACACGCAGAAAGGGTGCTCTCACCATGAGTCGCAACCACACACGTGGCCAGGGAATCATGGCGTCTACATTCAAACACGAGATGAGAAAGAAGATGAATCGCCACTTCCAGGTGCGCAAGAATTAAAGAGTCGCCGAGAAACACATTCCCTGTCTGCATCTCACGGATGAAGACAAAAATCCCTTCGCAGAGTCGATGGATTAGTTTATCAGATAATTCCTCGAAGGAAATCAAAGAAGCAGCAGACCATGATGCATCTAATAATGCCGCATGTGCGATGGAAAGCCAGTCAACAAAGAACACCAGCTCCAGTGAATGGCAAGAGATGATGCCTGGCAGGATGTGCATCACGACTTCCGCCAATTTTCTTCCCGGTGGCGCATCGCCAGTGTGGGCTTCCAAGAGTCTGCCGAAGAGGCGTAGTTGAAGTAGGGCTGTTTCGGCTGCCTCACAACACATTCCCACTTCTTTCATCTCGTTTGGTAGAAGGAGTTTGGAGACAACATGGCTGATGTTACCAACCAACCCGTGGAACCGTGAAATCGTGTTACATATCACCTCAACGAGACGGACGTTGCTAACGTGCTCCGTCAGAACGGCGTTGAAAACGTGATAAAGCAACGATTGGATATCACATCCGATGAATTCCTCAACCTCCATCAACTGATGTGAATAGTTGTACATGAGTGCCTGCAAGAGAACAAGTCCGCTTCGCATAAACACCTTGTCGCTGTCATGCATGGAATTCCATCGCATCATCAGTAAACGAAATGTCTTATTTACAGGCGGTTCTGCTGCAGTCATCATCTCTGAAAGATATGCGTCATGTGGTTGAACAGATTCATTCTCAGCTTTATCCATATCCTCTCTTAAAGGCAATGCCTCATGTGTAGCGCGGTGTGGCGCATCGTCCATTAAAAGTCCACCGCAATTCTTCAAGTCATCCAGAGTTAAGTAAGAAGCAGACGCAGCCGTATAAAAATTAAACAAGGAAAGAGCGTAGATGCTGCTCTCCTCAGCCATGGTATCATCACGTATATACCGCTGCAGCGCGAGCATCCCAGACGGAAACGAGTCCCACATGTATGCATAGATGGCCACCCCCTCCACTGCCGAAATAAGAGACTCACGCGAGAAGTAGCGCCAGAACTCCCCCGAGACTCTCGCAAACAGCTGATAAAGAACAGAGGCAAAACATTTCTTGACAAGTTGTAAGGTTGCATATGAACTCCCATCATCACGGAAGTACGTCGCGGTGGGAATGGAGTAGACAGTTGTCGTGAACACTACCTCCAACGCTCTATGGAATACCTCCGGTTTGTTGCTGCTATTCTCTGATAGTGCAGGAACACTTGCAAGCACTGCGAGAAAATGCGGCGCATCCTGCCCCGCCTGGTGGCTGCACATCTTGTCAAGCGGCAGTAAGGAAGGATACTTTGCCAGAAAGACCGACATCACCACCGCACACCGTTTTACCACCAAAGGGACACCGTCCATCCACATCTGCTGTGTCAATGTGACAAGTTCGCGAAGCACCTCAGCCTTTGGGAACACGCGCATAGAATGCTCACTGAAGAACAGCATAATGTCACATGACAGCCTAAGAGCGCGCAATCCATTCAGCACCTCCGGTGTATGATGCCGCTGTTGCGGGTGTTGCTCCTTGATGACCTCCCAGAATTTTGTGATATTTCTCTGCAAGACCTGATACAAATCCAACTCTTCTAGTTTCTCAATAAGAGCAGTCCAAAATATGGCGTGGGCGTAATATTGGCGTGGGCGGCGCAGCAGCTCCCGGAAAATGCTTAGCTCAAAGAGATGCTTTTGATTTTCCAACTTGTTTTCCCCCATCCTGAAACAAAGTGCTGTCTGCAAAGGAAACTCTCCATGGACCGCTACTGGAGTGGACGAAGAAGACACTTCCAAGGCAGTCTTGTCGGCAGAGTTATCTGTCGCATCTTCCTGCTTCTGGCCATTCGAAAACGTGTAAGGGGTCAGAACGGGGTCATGCTCAGAAAAGCGGTAAATGAATTCGGTAGAGGCGATCTGGAGATGACGAAGGACGGCCTCAGGATCTTCCCGTCGAGCCATCATCAAAAGAGGGGCCAACCGACTAGCCACACACCCGAGGAGGCTGCTCCCACTCTTCGGCGTAGACATGGCTCCACTCATATACTCTTGCGTGTATTAGTTTGTGTATTAGTGTCTGTGTGTGTGTGTGTGTGTGTAACCGTGTCTTGCCTTTTGTTTTTCTTCCTTCTTCGCCTCAGACCTTCCGCCTCGTTTCTGCCACTTATGCCGTCCGCCCCCCACCACCCACAGAGTTAAGCTGAAACCTTCCCAATGTAAAAATGAGAGCGAATAATTGAAGGGGAGAAGTACGAGAGTCAGTCTTCGCCATGCTGCCGCCCCGCAGGAGTGCCCTTCCACCCTTCTCTGTCTCCCTCCCCCTCCCTCTCCTTCACACTGCCCCCTTTTCACCCAACGTGTCGTGCAACTGCAAGTATGGAAGGGAAGGGGAGGAAGAGGGGAGGCAAGATATAAAGAGTGGTGCCAGCGGCATTCCCTTCATTGTGACCGGCCGCATAAGAGGCCATACAGGCCCAGCACCCGCACACACCCAGACGCAGACGCAACCCAAATATATGAAGAAATTACGAGGTTCACATATATGAATTCACGCTATTATTCGTGTCCCATTATTATCACTCGTGCCCCTTCGCCCGCCCTCCCCTCTCTAATAGCTTGCTTCTAATCCTGCACACCACGTTCCTTTCATCTTCCTACGCCCCACCACCATCCCCCACCCCCTCTTTTTTTTTTTTTATTGTCTTCTTCTCCCCTCGCTCTCCTCCCCCTCCCCCCTCGTGCGCGCGCGCGCTATCTGCGTGTTTGCATCTCACCGTGTCACGTTTGCATTGAAGACTGCCTCGTTTCTCCCAGCAATGCATGATATAAACGGGAAGACCTATAGAAGGCATTTTTTTTTTTGATTCCTTTTACTTTGCTGATATTCGGGAATCTACTCTTATTTTCTTTGAAATAAAGAAAAGAATTCCCCCACACCCCTTTTTTGTTGTTGTTGTTTGGTTGTCGTTGTTGACTTAGTTGTTTGCTTCTGGGAAGTGGCGGGCGGGTGAGGGACGTCCACCGCCTCTTATCCTTCGTGTTTTTCTTTTTTCTTTTGTTGCTTTTATATATTTCTGACCCCGTGCCTCATCATCGCCATCGCCCCATCACTGTCGCTATTTTCTGCAGCGCTCTCCCCGATCAATCGATCGGTTGTGCGTGCAAACAAATGTGTACTCGGTTGGTGAGCGTTGTTTTTTTCTATCGTTTTATTTTTTTTTTTTACGCCTTCCCTCCCCATCCTCATCATCATCATCCTCATCATGCATCTCCCACTGCTTCCCCTTGCCTCTACTCCCGCCAAGAAGAGGAAAGGGCGGTGGTGATGGGGATGGATGGGGAGCAGCGCCCTCTCCTCATCTACTCACAGTCCCCCGCCTTTCTTCGTTACGATACGCAAAGCCCCACCACCACCACACGCACAGATCACTTCATGATGGTGGAAACCAACTCTGCCAACAACTCTCTCTCTCTCTTCGTGGGAGTGGAGCAGCACGAGATGGTGAACGGCTCAGTAACAACAACAACAACAAAAAAAAAGAAACGCACCACGAGATTCAGAGAGAAGACATGAAACCGAAACAACAGCAAAAGGTGCATACCCACACACCGGCAGGATGGATGATACACACCATCGTACTCAGGCAAACACACACACGCAAACAGATACAAACGCAAGCAGGAAGGGAGAGAGAGGGAGCTCTGAGGTTGTAAATAAGCCCCAAAAACTCCATCAGCAGTGATCGGGAGAACCACAAGAAAAAAAAAAAAGCACACATCTTGCAGCAATCAAAAAAAAATTTTTTTTGAGCTGCATGCATACATATATATATATATGTGTTTGTCTACGTGTACAAAAGATACTATGCCGTAAACAATGGGAGTAAATGGACGGAGAGCGTAGTGGACTGATATCCAATAATATGAAGGGAGGACACGATCAGGGGTTAATCCCGTAAACTCGTTTCAATCCAACCTGGCGCTTGTCACCTTCTGCGTGGCGACGCCAAGAATTGGAATGCGGAAAAAGTACGAGATCTGCGTGAAAAGTGATAATATCATGTGCAGATACTGCCACAGACCCAATGCAGCCAATGCAACCATGGCAGAGCCGAGCGACGGGTCCAGGTACTTATCCTCAATCCAGCGAAAGTTTGTATGAACAATGAGTGCCCCGAGCGTAACAAAAAACGTAATGAGGTAAAAGGCATTAAAAAGGTTATATGGCATCGCACACAATCTAGCAACTGTCAGTCGGGTAACGGTGTAGGATGTCAGGAAACCGAAACTCAGCTCAAACGCAAATGGGTATCTGTCGTGAATAGATCTGTAGGTGAGAAAAAGACACACGTGAAGCAGCAGCATAGCGAGCATGGGAAGTGACACTATGAGTGGTATCCCTCTAACGTGAATGCTGGGCCTTCGAAGTACGTGCTTGATGTTCGTTGCCAGAGTTATGCAGCTGCTGACGATGTAAAATGCAAAGAGAATGCTACGTAGGGTCGAAAAGACAAATGCCCCCCCTCCTAAGAAGGCAGGCAGCGGCACCTCATACATGTTCATTACGGGTGTGTCCCATATTGCAGTGGAATACATGCCAGTGATAACGAACACAAGACACGCTAGAAGAATTCCCTCCGTCGGACCGTTGATGTAGCCAAGATCAAGAACTCCCGTGCTAAATTGTTCCCAAACCGCACCAAACAACACACAGGACGACAACGCACAATACACAAAAGTCATCCCTGCTGAAAGATTGAGTGCACAGCAGAGGTTAGCCTGCGCCAAAGGTGTCAAGATTGCGTCGCATCCATGATCAAACAACTCCCCAAGCGGACCTACCATTTGGGTCCGGCGCGCCTGCTTCCCGTCGATGGCGTCCAATGTTTGATACGTAAAGAGGGTGATCGCCGCGTAGTACCATAACCATCCTGGATACACTGCGTCGTTAAAGAAGAAGAAGAACATGACCAAGATCGTTGAAGACGATCCAATGCAAAAACCTGTGAGTGTTATTGCGTTGGGAGCAACCGTCATTGGTACAAGGCTCACGATGAAATTCCAGAACGGCTGCATAATGTAGCGAGAAATCAGGCTAGAATCAGAGCCGCTGTATTTGTACTTTGTCAGGTTCGGAAGATACTCCGGTGGAATGTGCTCATGCACCCTCGGGTTAAGACTGATGCGACGTGAATGATGAAGTCTGCCACCAATGCCACTGCCGCCGCTGCCGCTGTTGCAACCGCCACCACCGCCATTGTTGCTACAGGAGCCGGCGTGGCCCCGAGTGGAATTTCCCATAACACAAATTTCTACGCCAACTCGCGCTCTCCCCCCGCCACAACCACCGCCTCGTCCTTCTCTCAAACTTCTCTTGTTGCTGCTGATTGCCCACGTGTACACGGGGATGCAGGAGGAGAAACACAACATGAACAGAAACACGCACGCACACACATTATGTATATATATATATATATATATATATATATATCCACGAGGAGAAACACACCAAGACAGAGAAACAAACACAAGAATGACGAAAAAAAAAAAGAAAAAGAGCGCGCAGACAAAAAATGAGGGGCAAAGCGCACATTGAAGGACGAAGAAAATATGTGTAAAGAAGAAGAACAACGAAAAAAAAAAAAAACCCTCTTTCAACCCCTCCCCCCGCCCCCCGCCCCCCCCCCCCCGCCCCCATCCATCCACACACCGAAAAGTACACACACATACACGTACATACAAACACACAGAGACACAGTCTCTCTCTCTATAAATATAAATATATTGCTTCCCCCATCCCTGCGCACACACACACACACACACCTGCCCAAGAAGAGATGAAAACAGGAGGAACAACAACAACAACAACAAAAAAAAAAACGAGAAAATAACGTATACATTTGTCTCCAACATTTCAGTCACAAGTCTGATTTGAAGGGGTGTGTACGTTACATGTGAACCTGTGTGTGCATGTAATCACTCTATGATGCGGTTGCAGAACAACGGCAAGACCGGTTCTCCGTTTCTTCTTGTTTTTTTTTTCTTTTCTTTTCTTTTCTTTTTTTTTTTTTTTGGAAGGGGCGGGGGATTTTCTTTTTAATGTTTTTTTTTGTTTTCTTTTTGTTTGTTTGTTTGTTTATATGGAGAGGAGGAGGCGGAGGAGGGGAATGTCCTTTTTTTTGTTGTTGTTGTTGTTGTTGTTGGTTGGTTTGTTCTCTTGTCCTCCCCCGCCTCTCCGTGCGTCCGCGTTGCTCGCGGAGAAGAAAGAGGGCGTCCAACACGGTCTGCTTCTGCAACCACTGTAGACAGAGCTGCAACTACGAGAATAACAGCACTTGAACCACTGCGGTCGATATATTCAATGCCGGCATCGCACACACACACACACAAAAAAAAACATGTCTGGTTTCCACGAGAGCAAAAGAGCTCACGGGAGGAGGCAGCACGTGAGCGCATTCACACTCCATCTTTCTCTATCGCCCTCTTCCCTTCTCAGCATCTATCAGGCACGCTTCAGCGCGCTGGCAACACTCTTGATTTGCTTGCGGCCACTGGTTGGCTTGGCCTTCCCAGTTTCAGTCGATTTCTTCTCAGAAGATGCGCTCGACTTGACTGCGGCCTTTACTCCCTTTTTTGTCTTCGCCTTCACCTTCTCGTTTGCCTTCGCCTTCGCCTTGGACTTCGCCCCCGTCTTTGCAGCGGTCTTGGCAAGTTCTTTTTCAATGTCTAGAGGCCTTGTCACACCGTACAGCTGGGAGAGGGCGTAAAAACGCTTGCGATGGTTCAGCTTCTTCACCTTGTGGTAGTTGTCTCGAACAAACTTTGCAAATTCCCCCCTGACTTTGCTCCTAGCGGCACGAGCAGCGGCCGCCCGCTTCTCGCGCGAGAGCTTCTTGAGGCTTGGATGGCGCGCCGCCCGCTGCTTCAGATCCCGCCGCTGGTTCTGAGAGAGATCCCTGTACATCTTGGAGAGCACACGCCCTCGTTTCGAGATGGTGAATCCCTTGAGTGCCGGGTTGCTTTTCTGGTCCATCAGAAAGAGGGTAAAGGGACTCACCCCTCGCCAAAACATAGAAGCGCGAAACATCTCTTTCAGCCCCCCCCCCCCTCACACAAACACAACACAACACAACACAACACAACACACACACACACAGATAAGCACACACAAAATCGAATCACGAGCCGTCAAGCGGTTGTATCTACGTGGAAACACAGTGAAACAGCAGGGAAAGCAAAACGAGAAAAGGGAAAAGAAAACAAAAACAAAAAAAAAACAGTGACAACCGACCTTTTGGCCGTGGAGAAGTGCAAAGGTGCATTCAAGACAGTGGAAATGTACGAAGGTGGAGCCAAATGAAACACACACACACACACGTGAAAACAAAAAAAAGAATGAATAAAATAGTGTAAGATGGGTCAAAGCAGAAGCTCAAAAGAATGGATGAAAGCACAGATGTAGAGTGGTTGGTGTCTGTGGAATGGTGCACAGCAGCGATTGCACTTAGAAGCTTTGCAGAGGCACATCGCGAGAGAGAAGCGGGTGTATTTGGTTACAGATGCGCATGGCGTCATGGAGAGCACAGTGCACACACACCAGGCCCATTATCTCATCCAGGAGCTCCTCCTCCATTCGAGTGTGATACCAGCATGATCGTGTAGCCTCCAATAAAACGGGGCCTCTCGCCTTTTCCCTTCCCTCAGGCTTGCCGTGAGCAAGCGCCTTCAGAACGGCATCCACGTCAAAGCAACAAATTTCTTTGGCGTGCGGGATGCGAAAATCACTTCCCTCGGCTGCGCAAGCCGCTCCAAACACCCACCGCAGTGCCTGAAGATCCATGGTAGTACCCTTGTTCACTAGCACAACACGGTCGTGTGTCAAATATCGGTTGATCTCCTTGGCTATCTCGGTGTATTCGCTTCGGAGAAAGCTCGCGTTACGAAAGGGAATGAAGTGGCTCCCAGAAACGGCACCGCAACTTAGACTGCATGCAGTCTTTACATCCGTCACCTCACCAGGGTGAAGGAAACAGTGAAGAGGGAGTAGATCTGGTGTAGGCACAACAGGCACAAGCGCAATCTCCAAAGGTAACGGATACCCCCCGGGTCGCACTACCGCCGCCTCCACATCAAGGGCGACAAATATGGCCTGCTCCACCCCACCGAGATGCTTCAAGTGGCGCAAAACCCCTTCAACACTCCGCATGCTTCTTGACAACGCAAGACTCGCAGAGGGCTTCTTTTTCTTCGGCATGCAAGCAGCCGCTGAATTCCCTCCATTCCCAACACGGCCTGTTTTGTAGAACATAAAATAATCCTCCTCAGTTGCGAAACGATAGGACGGGTAGAGAGTCTGCATTGCCGCCACGATTTGCTGATCACACGAAAGCAACAAAGCCCAACCTGCTGGATCACCATTTTCATAACCAACAATAAAGTCAATTCCTGGATACTCCTCAGCATGTCGCTCCCGCAGTTGCTTGCGGTTTACTGTTGGTTCGATAGCGATAAGAAGGCATTCTCCAGGATGCGCGTCGAGAAATCTTGTGGCTGGCGATGGTTTCAATGCGAATCCGTCCGCAGTGATCATCCTGCTGCATGGCTTACTCCATGAATCACACTCCTTCATGTTTTTCACTTCCTTCTTCTTCTTCTTCTCCTCCTCCTCCTCCTCTTCCCCCTCCTCCTCTTCCGGCAACACTGCCGTCAAGTCAGGCGCCACGTCTTGCCGACTCGTGTAGAGATCCGGAAATGCACGTCGAAAGGGGCCTGAAGGATCCTCAAATATTAAAAAGAACGCATTATCCATCTCATGCTCTGCCTGCTCCTCCTGCTCCACAAGGTGGTCGACCACAAGATCTATTCCCTCCACGCTGTCACCGAGTGATGATGTCCCATCAAAGACATGCTGCACGCTAGAACTGCTACTGCCATCTCGGTACAACATTTATCTGCTCCAAAGTGACACTACTTATCGTGAGAATTACTTTCGCCTCTGCTGCTGCTGCTGCTCCTCCTCCTCCTTTAGGAGGCAAAAGTAGCAAAAAAAAAAAAAAATAGTCAGGGAAGCGGCAATATCTTCTCTCCCATCCAACCCACTAGAAGCAAAGCAGAAGCAAAACGAAGGCAAGAAACTATTTTAACGCATCACATCCCTCCATCCGGATGTCCTCTCATCCCCCTTCGCAAACGAGAACAAAAAAAAATAAAAAGGGAAGGAAATACAGCCAAATAGATGGGTGGAATAATTTGGGGAAACTCAAGAACACACACACACACACACATACGAGGGGAATAAGTACAAAACAGAAGCGATGCATCATCCCGTCAGAATCAAATCACCGATGAGGGACTAGCAGTTAACACCCATTTCATGCCCCGCGCCGCCACTGTCAAGCGTTGCCACGACAGCTAACAACTTTTCGGTTTGTTTCTTGTGTGTACTGATCTTTTCTTCTATAGCAATCACCTTTGCGTGTTCCTTGTTGCTCTCAGCTTTGCTCTTCTCTGCGCGGGACATGAATGCCCTTATGTCTTCCTCCAGTAAATGAATCCGCCGAATACGTCGCTCCCTCTCCTCCTTAGCAGTTTGAAAGGAATCCCTTGCCTTCATCAAGCGCTGCTGGATGTCGGAGAACTGCTTGACCCAGCCATTCACCTGCTCCTGCAGCTCGGAATGCTCTCGTTTGGCATCCTCCAAAGCTTTTTTGCCCTCTGAGAGTTCCTTCTCCAGTTCTGGTATGCGTGCCTGCTCCACATCCCGCTTTGCCACGATCTTGGCGTACTCTGTCTTGCGGGCCTGCATGACTTGGTCGTACTTCTCCCGACCGGTGACGTGGTACTTGGCGTATATCTCAAGCTGGTCCTTCAGCGACTTGTTCTCATGCTGCGCCTTCGCCTCAAGCTGCACAACTTCCTCCGAGTAGGTATTCACCGCGTCAATGGCCACAC
Organism: Trypanosoma scelopori; assembly: GCA_030849745.1. Taxonomy (NCBI): domain Eukaryota; phylum Euglenozoa; class Kinetoplastea; order Trypanosomatida; family Trypanosomatidae; genus Trypanosoma; species Trypanosoma scelopori. The sequence continues at coordinate 21,759 of JASANX010001036.1, forward strand.
GAAGCCTTTCGGAGAGTTTCTCCCGCTCGGCCGCATCATCCTTGCGCGCCTGCTCGTACTTTTCCTCGGCGGCACGGTTGAGGGCGTCAAGTGTTGCACGTATGGATTCTATTTTTTGAACCTGCTCTTGCGCCTGCGTCAACCGTTCCTGCAGCACTGCCTTGAGTTCTTCCTTTTTACGCAATGTTGCCCTTTCACGTTCTAACTCCGTGTCGCGCTGCTGGAGCCTCACCAGCTGCTGCACCAGGCGTTCTGAAAGAGACGTCATCCAGACCCTTTCACACACCCGAATTTCCCCCAACCCCCCCCCCACCCGCCTCTTCTGTTGTTCTTTGGCGCTTGAAAACGGGGGAAGGGAATAATTAATAATAATAATAATAATAAAACAGAAAAGGAAGCAAAAGAAAGATAGATGCCACACCATCCCAGCAACAACTACATGCTTCAAAACTCGTGTCAACGAACGTTTTGTTGTTGTTGCTGTTGTTGTTTTAATTTTTGCACTCTCACATGTACTCATGAGCGGCTGCATCGGGGGAAAAGGATGAAAAAAAAAAAAAAAACGTGGGGTGGAGTGGGGGAAATTTAGCAGTTATACATACATATATACACACATATATATATATATATATGTGTGTGTGCTTCCTTTTTTGTTTTGTTTGTTTGTTTGTGTGTTTTGGAGGGGAGAACAAATAAAACAGCAGGAATTCAAATAAGTACAAAAATACAAATAAACAACAACAAACAAAAAAAAAAAGAGGGGTGTGGGTGCGGAAGTACTCCACTTGGTAGCCACATGGGGGGGGGGGGGGGGGGGGGGGGGGGGGCCCCCCCGGGGCGCCGTGTGGGGCCGGGGGGTGTTGACACGCCGAGTCCTCCGTGAGAGTCAGTCAGTGGGGGGTGAGTGAGTGAGTGAATGAATGAGAGTTTTGCATCGCATACTTGAGACCATAGAACCAAATAAAAGACGCCACCATCGTCCTAACCGACACAACTATTCATGCATTTTCTTTTTTCTTTTTTTTTGTCTTGTGTGTGTGTGTGTGTGTGTGTGTTCTTCTTCTTCTTCTTCAGCTGCTGCGGCTGGTGGTGTTGGTGCTGCTTCGTTGGTTGGTTAGTTGCCATTATCGTTACTATTATTACTACTGTTGGTTTGGTTCCTCCTTTCATTCATTCATCCGCATAAATATATAAATATATAAATATATATATTTATTTATATATTTCGTCATTTATTTATTTCTCTTCTCACAAGTATACACATTTTGACATCTCTCATGACGATCGACAAAAGACATGAAAACTAACCCCTCTGTGGTAGCAGAGCCTGACTGAAGGGAATAAAACGCTTTGCGCCAAGTCCGTACGCAAACAGGGAGACTATAGTCGCAGATCCCAGTAAACCAAACGCGTGCATCACCTGGCGCGATGCATCAGCGGCAACCTTGCAGGAGGGATTTAGCGGTGGTACCAAATCCTTCAGCAAGGCATTGCAGCTCCCCAATTGTCGACCAGTAAAGTCAAATACTGATTTTGCTCTTGCCACGCCGGTGATGGCGTAGACTGCTGCTTTGGCGGACTTACCAACATCGCTCAGGTCATCGTTTAGGGTGCACTTCTTCGCACAACTTTTCAAATCGCACACCCCTCCCAACGTGGAGGCGCAGGTATAGCCTTTATTCTGGGCTTCTAAATTCACTGCAGCATCCTGCGTGATCTTCGGTGACGTCTGAAACGCAGTTCCAAGCCACGAAACCATGTCCGCATCCGACACGTCCGTGCAAGACATCGATGTCGGGCAGGAGAAAACTTGCATCAAGTCGACATTAGCACTTGGAGTCATGGAGTCAACATAGCAGTGCGGAAGTATCGCCTTGCAAGTAATTTGAGATTGCTCCCTAAAGAGAGCCTCGAACTTCGCGGTGTGTTGATCAAATTTTGTATCATTGCAGTCGGAAACTGCCTTTAAAACATTTGTGCGTCGGCTGGAAAACTCGGAAACCTCGAAGCAGCTTTCGCCCATGAGGAAAGAATAGGATGCGAACATTCCGTTTAGTATCCACGCCGAGATACAAAATAGCGACATGACCACAAGCAAAGCCATCGGAATATATCGGCGACAGTTGCAGAGAGCACATATCACCCCCAGAAAGGACAAGATTGCGGGGGAAATAAAGACGACATACGGCCAATATGACAAGCTTTCGGTGTGATCAACGAGAGCGATAATGGTGGTGTTAAGCATGCGAGACAACTCGGCTGAGCGCTCTGCCTGCGCCATCCGCAGAGCCCCACCATTTTCATTCAAGTCAAGGAGCGAAGTGTTGAATGTAGAATCCTCATTGGCGTTGTACATTTCAAATGTCATCCCATCCAAAAGTTCGGCGCCCCTGCTGTCCATCCTCTCTACAGCCGAATTCGAAAGGTTACGCAGCATACCCTGGTGCTCATATAAACGCTGCAATGATAAACAGCCCCATGTGCAGGAGGCCACAGCCACGCAGAAGGCAAGCACTGAGTGAACGACTGGGCGCAGAATATCGCCAGTGTCATACCTTGCCGGATGATTATTCAATGGACAGCAAAGGTTCGGCGTTTGTTTCCGCCCTCCGCAACAGTTGAAGATGTACTTACAGGTGAGGTACAGTAAAACGGTGAGTGCAACCAAACAAGCCATGGCGAATGCGGGGCCAGCATGTGTTAGAACCGTGATTTTGTAGCTATCTGGATCGCAATCCTCTCGTACTTCGGCATTCCTATTGCAGTTCAACACTCTTCTTAGCCCCAAGGGGTACTGAAATGTCGCAGTCGCCGCGGCCATCTCCAAAGTCAGGAGGAGGTGCACCAAAGATGCAAGGATCACAGCCACACTATATGCCATCTGAGCAAAAGTGAAAAGGGGAATTTGGAGAAGAAATTATGGGGCAGGCAAGCAGTCAGGTAGAATGATGAGGTGAAGAGAAATGAGAAGCAAAACAATGCGAAAGAGGAAGAGCATTACGCGGAATATGCATCTATATATGTAATGGATATGCTTTAATATAGTATACGCCCCAGTTGTCGCAGCTGAAAGAGAGAAAACAGGGGGGGGGGGGGGGGGGGGGGGGCGAAAAGAAGAAGCTGGAC
>JASANX010001036.1:24916-100811 GCA_030849745.1 Trypanosoma scelopori
CGGAGGCATTTGTCAAGTGCGAGCGGCGTAGCGCGGGGAGCAGAAGCCACGACATTCCCCTTTCTTTCCGCCCCGCCCCCGCCCCATGCATTTGTTCCCTCTGCTTCTGCTGCCAACTTCTACACCATACACGCACCGTTGGCATACGTACGTTTTCAGATAAAGTGTGTCAAAACAGCAACAACGACAACAAAAGCCACGATGCAAACCAGCAAGTAAACAAACAAAAAAATTTTCATCAGGAACAAACAATAACGAAAACAAAAGGCGATGGAGGGGTACCATTAAGTACATGTGGCGTTGTATTTGGCGTGAGAGCAATTAAAAAAACAAGAAGAAGAAGAAGGTGATCATCAATCACTCACCACGCAAATCCGCAACAAACTTTTTGAAACCTCTGCAATCACGATATGATATCTCCGTGATGGGAAGGTAGACGAGTTTTTTGGGTTTCATTGTAGAGTCAAACATGAACAGCATCACATCTCCACCGTGCAAGTCGTGCACATCTCTAGTCACCTTGCGCAACATGTTCTCACAAACACCACATGGAAACAGCGGATTTGGATCCTTTGGCGATCCCTTGTTTTCGCCATGCACAAAAACCTCTCGCACAGCGCTTGTCGGCAATCCCATGGAGGCGAGTTTGCCCAATGCGTTCTGCTCAGAGCACCGTGACCCACTTGGCGTGCTAAGCTCGTAATTAACTGCCAATACAAAGGCTCGTGGACATGTGCACCATGCATTAGCAGGGTACTTATCATCATCATGTCGGCAAACAGAACTTTCCAGAGCGGTACGTTTCATGTTTTTTTCCGCGTCTGCGCGGCAATGGCAGCTGCTGGGATTGACGTATGTGATCATTGAAGTCACCACAGGCCGCTTCGGATCTTTTTTTCTCCAGCTGGCGTGGGCATTTTCATGGCGAAATGATGTAATGATAGGAGTGACAAGCGTGAAGAAGGACCTCTCTCCCTCCTTTTTTAGGTCAATAATATTGTAGTTGCGGTCCGGTTCGAATCGGTTGCGTATCTGCTCGCATGCGGCCTGCGTATTAAGCGGAAGATTCAGGGAATAAAATTCTCCGGAAGATAGGCGAATCAGCGACGATACAGTCGTCAAACTACTAGGCAGTGAAGGTGGTGTTATAATGTTGTGAAAAGTCGCGAGTACATCCTTCAAAAGGGACTTTTCCTGAATCTCACGTACAATGGAAATATTAAGCCACTGGGGAAGCCATCGGGGTTCACTTCTTCCTACAATGGCGTCAAACGCACTGCTGCTCAGTTGTTGGACGTCCCCCACGTTGCGCAACCCCATCTTCTCCAGCTGAGACAAAAAAAGAGGCAAATCGGATTGAGCCTTGAGTCGAGCCTTCAATGGCATCTCAGCCGTCATCGTCTCCCGCTCTTCACCAACGATATTGGCGTGAACAAAAAGACAACGGGAACCGTACCTACACTTGTCGCTGTAACGACAGAGTGTTGGCTGCACCGCCTCTACAATGTTCTCATGTAGCAGTCCGCAGGCGAACAAAAATCCGGCTGTAGGTGTTATTTGCTTTACACTCAGGTGACGAACAGAATAATTCTGCGAAACATACAAATCCTCCAAATCAAATGAATTTAGTTCCAGGCGCCACACATTGCTGTGTAAAACGTGCGCCCTGTGACAGTTGCACCATTCCCCATTAATACTCCGTCGGCAGAGTAGATAGCAGAAGCGTATCTTGCCCAATAACTGCTTGAGCTCAGGCGGTGACACATCCTCCTTTCTAAATAAATAAAAAAGAAGACTCTTCCCCTCACCACGCGTGTTGCTGGAGTCAACAGAAGATGCTCTCTGTGTCTCCGTGAGGCCGTCTACGTGCTTGGAAGGAGCACTGAGGAATTCCGGGTTGCCCCCCCTGGAGGGTGTGGCCGGGCTCGTCCTCATGGAGTCCCCAAACGCGCTGCTTGTCAGCGGCATGGGGTAGTGCAGGTCGGACTCCTCCTCGAGGGCCAACACCACATAGCGGAGGACCCTATTGGATTCCGCAGGGGGGAGGTACGCCTTGTAGAAGCCAATCCCCTGCCATATGTTCTCTCCGGTGCCGGACATCTGATGTCCCCGACAAATGCGTAGGCAAAGAAAAGAAAAGTGTCACAAGGAGCGGGGGTTGAAGATAATGTACAGTCGCTGCTTCCCTGCAGCCTCACCACCTCCGTCCGCGCCCTCCACAGTAAGACGATCTAGTAGAGCGCCCGTTCCCGTGGTATTAATTGGCGGTGAAATTCCCGAAGCTATTTCCTTCCGCTGCTCTTGTGTTGTTGTTGTTTGTTTGTTTGTTTGTGTGTGTGTGTGTGTGTGTGTGTGCTCGTGTTAATATATTCCTGTTATTTTTATTTGTTCTTGTTGTTTTCCTTCGCTGGTTGTATCCCTCATTCCATTCAAGATGCGTAAAGACCAGAAGACCCATGCAAAGGAGGGCGAGCCCGGCAATAGACAAACACACACACACAACAACAACAAGAACAAGAACAAGAACAGCGTGAAATGCACTGATGATGATGATGACGATGATAAGAAGAGAGGTGGTGCCCCTTTTTTTTTGATTCTTAAGAAAAAAAAAAAGGGAAGTGTCATCAATACACGTCTGCGCCGTTTCACTTTGATCACAATTGAAAGAAAAGGGAAACGCAACGCAAACGAGAAGGAAACAATAAAAAAAAAAAAGAAAGGAAACGGAAAAGAAAGACATCCCCCAAGTGCAATCGCATAGTCTGTAAACATCATAGCGGGGCGATAGCACATAATAATATGACGCTGGGAAAACAAAAAAGAAAATTCACGCACGATTATATCATTAGTTCTAACGGCACTGACATTACTCCTCTTCTACCAGCACCAAATGCTACATACATTCTCACGCATCCCTTTCTGCTAAGGATATAGCAGCAGCAGCAGCAGCAGCACGTATTCGTCCTCATTCCGTTCTACATGCACGAACAGGTGCAATCTCCGCCAAGTCATCGTCATCATCACTTAGTCTGTCGCCTCCTTTTTTTTCACACACACACACACACGCATACCGATGTCTTTTGTTTCCTCTTCTGCTCCGTGCTCGCTTCCAAGTCTCCGTCTGCCCATGACAGAGCACGGAAGGGGAAGAGGAATGTGCAAACCAGCTTGTGCACCAGAAACGGCGAACAAACACGGGAGAAAGAAAGGGCGTGTATGTGTGTGTGACTGGGGCAAATATGAGCCAGAGGCAGATGGAGAAGCTATTGGCTCAATAGAGGGTGAAGGAATCACCAAACAAATCAGCGCCACTGGTGACGTGGCGGGTCACCTTGAAGTTCCCTCTTCCTCCGAATCGTTGGCTGCCGCGGTATCGAGAACCAGTCGCATATCGTCCACACTACGCCCCAACTCAGGGAATCGACGCGGCCACCACAGGAACGAGTCGGGGACAATGCTCATCAGCGCTGGGGAAAAGAAGGGTCGTATGACAAAAGTGTCAAGCAGCACGGCAGCCCCACAAATCACAGCAAATTGTGCCAGCATCATGACGGATGAAAAGACCATGGCCCCAATGGTCACAAACATGATGACTCCCGCGAAGGATATTATACGACCCGTTTTCCAGACTGCCTTTGTAATGGCTGCCTCGTTCGTGTAGCCCTTCTTTTTGATCTCCACCACACGTGTCATGAGAAACACGTCATAGTCCAGGGCAAGTGCGGAAAGGAGCAGGAATGCAAATATGGGAACTAAAAAGCAAAAACTTTCCACGTGGTCCAGTGCACCCCAAATCGGATGCAGCCACTTGTATTGAAACACAATGACACCCACACCATACGAGAAGGCAATTGTGTACGCTATTGTGAAGATCATGCGAAGCGGCAGAAATACAGAACGCATCACTATCAGCAAGAATAGAAACATCCCACCAAGGGTTATCCCAATCTGCAGTGGAAACAGCTCCATCGATTTTTTCAAGATGCCCCACGAATTACTGCTGGCCCCGGTGATACCGTAGTCCAAGAAGATATTACTGCCGGCGTTCTGTTCCAAAATATCACGTATATTGTTGAGGTAATCGTTCGCCAACGCACCAAAGGGGTCCACTGGTGGATCGACCAACATGTAAGCCGCCTTTCCATCCGGGGAAACAGTTCGGTCAACCAAATAGCGGTAGTCCTCGTTTAAAAGATAGAGGGCTGACGACTCGATTGAACCAAGCCATATGACACTATCCATACCCGGCAGTATCAACATGTTGGGTGACGTGATCGACGCGTAACCTTCGCCCGTACGTGCAACAATAGCCTCAATAGTAGACCGCATTACATTCGCCATCTCGTTTGAATTCCAAAACGTGAGTGTGTACGAGTCACGTACAGAAAAGAGAAGATAAAAAGGAATCGCAGATCCCTTGCCAATGTCGGTCTGGATCCGTTGCAAAATATTCCCATGCGGACTCCCCCGCGGAATCTGCGTAAACATGTCAAAGTCCACCCGAAGCTCAGACGCAAAGTAAAAGAATGGCACACCAAATAGGAGAGCACACACAATAGATATCACAGGATGGCGAACAGAAAAGACTCCAATGTGAAACCACAGCGAAGACGTCTGCCGCTTCAGCTCCACTGCCTCGAAGGAGGTGGGCGAAGGTCCGTCTGTGAACGGCTCACCATCCCGAAACAGACCGGAGAGAGAAACATTATTGCTCTCACTACTGTTAGTATTCGTAGGAACTATGACGGGGAGACTGAGATTACTAGCAGCTTCCGGAGAAGCACCCCTTTGGTCGCCGCAAATGCAACGACGACAACAACAGCAACAACGATAACAACATCCTCGTAGTGTGTCCCAGAGTTCCTTCCAAGTCGGTGATCGGGCGAAGAAGTTGTAAAAAAGTAGCAAAAGAGCCGGTTGCGCTGTGAGACTTACAACAATGGCACAGACGATGGAAACAGACATTGTCATTCCGATACTGGAAATAAAAGTGACTGGGACGAACGACAGACTTCCGACGGCAACGGTGATGGTGAGGCCTGAGAGAATAATATTTTCGGACGACATGACTGTGGTTTTCTTGACCACAACCCACTCGGTCTCCGGGCTGCAACCCAAAAGAATTTCTTGTTGTGCCACCTGCTCGCGGAAACGTGTTAGAATGAAGAGGGAATAATCAATAGAAATGGCCGCGGTGACCCCAAGGGCAAGTTCCGGAGCGAAGGACGAGACCTCCACAATGAACGAGACGGGGTACATGATGCTGAAGGCAATTGTCACCGTACAAGGCAACGAGAGGGCCGGCACCAGTAGCAATTTGACCGATCCTACGCAGATGACAAGCACAAGAAATGCCAGTGGCAAAGAAATAACGTCGACACGCATCAGGTCTTCCAGAATGCCGGAACTCGCATCGCCCAAGACCAAATCGGTGCTGGTGTACTCCCGGGTGAATTTCACCTTGTTCTGCGCACACCACACGTCAATGACAGACCTAATAGTGGGGAGGGCGACGGTGGTCTTGAGTGAAGGCACTACACCCAGTTGAAGCAGGGATAACTGATTGTGATCCCCACCAATAAAACTTGCACGTGTACTGGAAGCCTTTGGAATGAGATAGTAGCCAAGCACATCATTGACGATTCCGTATATTGGGCTACTTTTGTTTGCTATCTCCTGGAGAAGGTAATGACTGAAGGCCTCGAGGTGCGGATCCTCCAGGATGCTCTGCGATGTGTTGTGTGAGGTCACCAACAGGAACAGCGGGTTCACTGACAGCTTTTGAGGAAAATATCTCTCCGCAATGGAAATGCCGCGATGCGCAAGGGTCCCCTTTGGGGGGGCATACTTATCCAGCGTGTTGTGCATGAACTGCCATGCGAGATACCCCGCACCAGGGAGCGTTAGGCAGTACAACAACACCACTACCAGGGCGATCTTCTTCTTGCTGTTCATTCCAAATCGTGGAATCTTCTCTCTCTCTTGTGTGAACGTGTGTGTCCTCCCCTCCCAACGACAGTCCGCCCTTTCAAAAGGTACCACACGGAGCTACTCACAGACCTCAGAGGCCGGAGAGGCACCGGTCGACCAGGAAGGAAGAAATGGGGAATGAAGAAATGAGGAGTAAAGCAGCAAGCGCAACGTCAGAATATATGTATATGTATATATATATATATATATATATATATATTCGCGACAAACACTGGGGAAACCGGGAGAGAAACGGCAGAAGGTGAGGGAAGGGGAGGAGAATCAAGAACATAAAACAGCAAATGTAGCTGCAATTGTACACGCAGGGAAAATACCGCAGAAGTCACCACCGCCACCACCAGAGAAAAATAGAAAATAGCAACAGCAAGAGCAAGAGCAAGAGCAGCAGCAACATCACAAGAACAAGAAGGCGTGTGATGGAGAAGGGATTCCAGCCTACCTACGCTGCCGCGGAAACATCCGAGCCGTGTGACCTACAATCTCCTTGTCATAGTCAAAGTACGGGTCGATCGCGAAGGGGCGCACCTCGTCATCTTCCTCCTGCAGGAGACGAAGGTCCATCGGGGAGACAAAAACGCCACGTGGGTTGTTCATCAGAGAGCCGCGTGACTGAAGCAGAGCGTCTGTTGAGATTCCGGGGAGCTCTATATCACCGTCGCTATCATCTTCATGGAGAACCTCGTGTGATTCGTCCGAATCTGAAGGCAGCGCGAGGACAACGGCACAAGCGGCAGGGAGAAACTCCCTTGGGGATTCGCACTGTCTTCCCTCCGCCCCTCCACCATTTCTCTCGCCCGCCGAGGTTGCACCCGCATAATGCTTGTCACCATGTGCCACAATCACCACCTCCTTATCCTTTCCATTCTCCCCACCCCCCTCGTCCCTAACACCCATGTAATTGTTGAAACTCGGCACAGCAGCCAGCAGGCCATGATCGAGAAACGCCGTCATCACAGACGTCTTTATGGCGACCGACTTGTCGAGCTCCACCACATCCAGCTCCGGGTCTTTCAGATGGAGTTGGGGGCCAGGCTGCACCGACGGGATGCTCTGACGATAACAGTAGCGATCCCCATCATCAGCGTTTCCCCGCACCTCGGATCGAAACGCCTGAATCAACGTCGCAAAGCGCGCCGCATTGACATGTGGTGAAGCCCCCGAGGGAGATGCTACCGACGCACATTCATCTTCGTGCTTTTCGCTGAGGGCCAGTAGCGCCTGCTCTGCAGTAGATAACCTCGGAAATGAGCGAAGGAACGACTCCAGTGTCTCCTGTTTGGACTGAAGAAACGCTTCAAAGACGTCCTCGTTCCCATCCGTCATTTTGTGTTTTGTTGTTGCTGTTGATGGTGTTATTCCCCCCGATGGAAGTAATGGAAGAAACAAAAGAAGAAAACAGCTCGTGATGGCCGTGCAAGGAAGAAGAAAAGAAGGATAGCAACAACAACAACAAGAAAATGAAGCCAAACAAACAAACCCCCCACCACCACCACCACCACCCATACACACACACACAAAAAAAAAAAAAAAACCCATCGCATGATTGACAACTCTACCACTACTGCGGACGTCAAGGGTTGAATGAACACACAGAAGGAGGAACAGAGCGATGCAGAGGACATAAAAACAACTCAAACAACGACAACGGCCACACCTAAGAAACAACGTAGTGACAACAATTTGTTATGTACAAACTGACGGCGCAGACCTCTCTTTGGTGTGCCTTCTTCTTCATATTACATCTAGAGTTGTCTTCACCACCTCTCTTCAGACGGATATATTAAAGATCATGGAGATGACAATGACGATGGTTGAGGAAGTCAAATGAGAGGGAGAGACAACCCTGCACACACACACACACACACACACACACACACACAGAGACACAGACAGAAACAGAAAGTCTCTCTCTCTCTCCCTCTATCTGACAATGATTAATAAAAAAAAATTACGGGTGATGCTCATATGCCAAGTGGGGCACGCTCTCAGAATGCCCCTCGTCTCTCCTCATCCCCGCCTTGCACTCACCCCCGCTATCGCTATCGCCATCCATCGTTGCATCTTATCCGTCCTGGTCACTCCCTCTCTCCTTTTTTTTCTCTCTCTTTTTTTTTCTTTCGCACTGCCCTTCCCGTTTGACGCGTACAGAACGGCAGAACGTGAGAGGAAACAAACAAACAAACAAACAAAAAAAAAAAAAAAAACTGGATACAAGTAGAGATACATGCATGCACACGCACATGCACACGCATATAGAGAGAAAAGATGCGTGCGCGCGTACGTATGAACGTATACATGAATAAATATATATAGCGACAGATGAAAACAAACTGATAACAATAATGACAAGAAAGAGAGAAGGGTGCGTAAAGACGAAAGCACACTCGCCATCAGCAGCGTACTGTTCCACTCCCGCTCTCTCCATTTCCTCTACGACACACGACACGACACAAACCGGCTACATTCCTCTTTTCACTTCCTTTCCCTTCACCTCCCCGGTGTGTGGCCACACAACGCCAACGCACACGAGCACACATCAACCGGAAATACACTTTTCCCCTCGCTGCACTCCATCGCCATTCTCCCCCCCCCCCCCCCCCCCCCCCCACAATGATGCTTTCGTCCCACTCTTCTTTCCACTATTTCACACACACACACACAGAGACAGACACAGACAGACACAGACAGACAGACAAGCCCGAAACAAAAAAAAAAAAAAACGAGACAATACACGAAAGCGAAGAAACCGCTGCAGCCATGCATCACCTCTTCAACCTTTCTTCGTTCCTTCACACATATAAGCGCATATATATATATATATATATATATATATGTACAGAAATGTAAATATAAACCCTTTTTCTTTTTGTTTGTTTGGTGGTGGGTTTTTGTTTCGACAGAAGAGAGAGGGGCAGAGGGAGGAGGATTTGAAAGGTTCATGACCCTTCATTCTTGTCAATCATCATGTTTCCATTCAGCCTACGACCCGTTTTTTTTGCACACTGATTCAAGAAAGTATACATGCATGTGTGTATAAATTAGATGCTTTTTTGGGTTTTGTTTTTGTTTTTGGTTGCTACCTTGTTTTTGATGGGGGTGGGGTGGGGTGGTGGTGGTGGGGGGCCCAACATGTACAGATGTCCTCCAATGGACACAGTAATTCGGGGACGATGGAATTAAGTCTTGTCATACAAAACAAACACACACACACACACACACACTTTCTCTCTCTCTATCTATCTACTGACCATTCCCTTCTTCTTCTTTTTCCCCCCTCTGCTTTAGGGTTTCTATACACGTGTGTGCATGGTCATTTTTTTTTTTGTTCGACTTCTTCAAAGACACCTCTTCTCCTTCCTAATTTCTTGGAGAATTCACGGTTGGGGTGAGAAATGTGCTAGATACAATGGAGGAAGAGACCATGCTGTCTTCTTGATCATCCTCATCATAATAACCCTCTTCACCGGAATCCTCCTCATCCTCCTCGCCACTGATCGGGGTGCCAGAGAAGCGCGTAGCGCGCGCAGCGTCTGTTTTGGGATCGTATGGGTCGTGATGCAGTTGTCGTTCTGGGGGCCGTTCTGCTTCAGTGCCTTGTGCGAGCGATGGTGCACGACTTGAGAGGTATGGTCGAGGAAAGTCATTAGGGGGAGCAAACACGCCGAATGGCGCATTTTGAGCGTGCGGAGATGAAACAGGGAATACCTCCTCCACGTTGCTATCAAAGTCCTCGTAGTCATCCAATCCTACTTCCCCCTTATTACCAGAGAAGCGGGAGGGGGATCTGTCGTTGATTTCGTCCCAGTTGGCGGCAGCGCCGTCAATGTCGTGAAAGATAAGTGGGCCGCTTCGGTCATCTCCCGGGGAGTCTGTTGGGACCCATTTCAAGTTATTGAGCCGTTCCTCACGTCTGTTTTCGGTGTCCTTGGAAAGGAGGTAAATGAGGGTGACGATCATGGAAAACATCAGATAAGCTAACACCAAGAAGACGGGGATCAGTGCTAGTGCCAACTCCACCTCTTCCCTCCCACGTGTAATACGTACAGCAGAAAAGTACAACGAGACTAGCAGCATGCCGTTAAAGAAGAATGCGCCCAGAGTGTCGAATACCACAGCAGAATCCGTTTTTACGCCAATAGTTCGTCTTGACATGCTACATATAAAGGCCTCCAGGATGCGTATGGCGGCACGGAGGCAGAAGGGAATGAATGTAACATACCAACTGATCCGTATCCCTCGGTTAACTTTCAAACCAAGTAACACCCACTGAAGAGTCGACAGTCCCATGTGTGCGACGGCTGTGAGGGCCAAACCGTAACAGAGCAGGCGGTTTGGTCGATTCAGCCCCACTTCCATTGACAAGCGTACGCGACGGGGCCAGCGCCAAACCAAAGATGCCAAGTAGTACACCAAATCTCCTCCAATGAGCAGCCCCAAGTTATTTAATAAATTCTGCGCTGCGCTTTGTGAGTCGTCGTCCACCTCAGCAGTGACAAGAAATGCGAAGATGGTGTAGCAAAGCATTGCAATAAAATTTCCAAGAGCTGGAATCCGTTCCACCCAATGCATTCCCTCCTCCCATGTGGCCCTCCAGAAGAGACTCACAACTGCTGCAGCTGTCGTGACAACCATCCCATTAACCAGAAGGATAAAGAGCGGAATGTTGACATACATCCACGGCCACGTAATAAACGAATCATCGCGAAGTCCTAGTAATACGAAAAATATTGCCAATAGAGCGAAGGCCATCAACATCAATAGGCTATAAAGCTTAATAGATCCTCTTGCACCGAGTAGATAGATAAGGGGACCCCAACTTCCACTATGAATGAAATCAACAGCATCCTCACCAAGAGCATCGTAGAGACTTTTGCGCTCCTCGTTGTAGAGAACAAGGTACGCCTGGTAGAAGTGATGCCGCAGAGTCACCTTTCGAAAGGTCCACTGCACCTGCCTGGCCGTGACGGGCGGCTCCAGCTCCAGGAGGTGATAAAGCCGCCAGTTCTTCGGATTTTTTCGACCAGATCCAAACGCCATTCCTTGACGAGTGTTGGCTTCCCTGCAATGTGCTGCTATTTTAGCTGCCCCCCACCCCCCTGCCTCTCCCCCTCCTTTCCTCACTTGGGTTGCTGTTGCCACGTATCGCCACCGCACCTCTGCCTCTCGCCCGTTATTATACTTCCTTTTTGCTGTCTGTGTCCGTGTAGGATTTACCTCCACTCACGTGAGCGTACACACGCGCAAGTTGATCTAAAAACCCCCTAAAGCCTTCAATCAGACAACGGCCCTGTCCTTGTTTCTTTCCCTTCCACGCGCCCCAGTCCGCCTTGCGTGTATGTGTTCCCCCACTCACTCGCTCTGTCTCCTTCTTTCTCCTCCTTCCTTGCTCTCCTTGTCCCCTCTCTCTCTCTCTCTCTCTCTCACTCTCTCACACACTCCTCTTGAACCTCTCTTACACCTACAAGGCAAAGAGCGACAAGAGCAATGTATACATGTGCAAAGGAAAGAAATTAAACAGGGGAAAAGTGAAAACCATAAGAGGGAAAAAAAAAAAGAGAACAGGGCAATCAAATACGACGACATACAGAAACAGATGTTCCCCTGAAAATAACCCATTACATATTCCGCACGTCTCCATCTCTGTTCAGTGTATTTGGTGATTTGGCAAAAGAAAAAAAAAAGCAAAATGTCACATTAAACCGCCGCAGAAGCACGACTGCAATCGCTCTACAAACCCAGAAAAATACTCGGAAACAGAGTTTCTGCAGAAGAAGGAAAAAAAAAAAAACACGCACATCATCATCATCATCATACCAGAAGGAAGAAAAAGAAACAAAAAAAAAAAAGAGAGCTGGAAGAAAATGTCTACACAATGCGGAAAAAAAAAAAAAGAAAACATCGTGACATCTCCCATCATATTCCCTTCATCCCTACCACCTTTCGTCTTCCCTTTTGATCTTCTTTGCTCATTTCATACCACCACCACCATTACGCTTTATACTTGTCTATTGTGCTCTGCAGGCTGTCTTCAGCGCATCGACGGCGGTGGCCTCCCGTTTGAGGATGAACAACCGCTTGATGACCGCCGAATGTAAACCGGCTGGTACGGCTTCAGCTCAGCCACATGCGAAAATGATTTGGTTGGGAGAGGACTTGCTGCCCGATTTCGCGAGATGATGGAATTGACAGAACCTTCGCAGCTAAAGGCACTAGACACTGATCCTGTGCGAGACGCACGGACAGAGGCCCTACTCTCACGCCACTCCAGCCATTCATCCATTAGCGAGGTGCGAAACCCAGGGAGGCTCCCAAAGCGGGAGGAGTGCGAATCTGCACGTTGCGCTCGGTCAGTTGTGATGCCACTATAAGATCCTCTACCGTTCACCGTTTCATTCCTCTTCGCACTCCGTGAAGATTCCTGGCGTTCCTGTGGCGGCCGATCCTTCGGAGGCCGCTGCCACGATGATGACGGTGATGATGACGGTAGTGGTGGTGGTGGTGGGTGATTCCGCAGACACTCGTTATTCGATGTCGTATCGGATACACTCCCCCGTCTCGGTTGGCCGAAGCTAGAGCTTCTCTCCACTTTGCCGTGATTCCGCAGCAGCATGCCATCACGCACACGCATGCTCCCCTCGGTGGAGGCTCCCACAGTCGCTCCGCACTCCGTGGAATTGGAGTGACTCTGGGAGACTTTCGGCACCTCGGATTCCCGTCCGGGTCGCCGTGTGACAGAGGAGGAACGCGTGTTGTGGTTGGCGATTTTATCCAGGAACACCTGCACGCGATTCACACCACACGTCATCTCCCTTTTAGTGTGCTCTGCGTATGAAGGTTCATCGCCAATGAGGCCCCCTTCCCGTCTGTCCCTCGAACTCGGATGTCGTGCCTCTGAGGCCGATGCTGCGCTTTTCCTTCCATCATCGCTACCATGCAGCTGCTGTTCTTCTTGGCGGCGGCAATACTGAAAGTACTGTTCCACCTGAGCTCCCAACTGCGTGAAAGTCTCCAAACCTCGCTGAGGCACATGGGAATTGTCTCCAGACCGACTGGATGCAAACTCCTTTCCCGGATCATCGTACCTCGACCCTACTAGCTCCCCATTCTTCGAACACTTTGGCGAGGAAATGGTGAAGTCGGAGAACTCCTCGAGAACGTGCGAAGCCTTCTGAGAAGAGTCTTTTCTATCCCTTTTATTCAACTGCACCGCACCATGAGACAGCAGCGATGCCGGTTGCGGGCTGTTATTTGTCTGCCGAGAACAATCTTGCCCTGCAATGGATTTCTCCTCTCTTCTTACCACCCCCGTGTGCTGCACTGTTACCTCGAGAGACGCTGCTTGTCGTGTCGGGTAGTAGCGAAATGGAATGGAATACTCCTTCCGCGCACCAGGGGAGATGCAAAATTTAATTGGATCCAACGAAAATCCAGCAACTTGCCGCTTATCCTCCCAAAGTGAAAAATGAAGCTTCTCACCCTTGGAAGAAACATCCGAAAATGACATTAGGTGTGAAAAGACGATCTCCTTCGGGTTCTGACACTCTACACGTTCCGTCTTCAGGGTTGCCTCAATATAGCGCACCTTCATGGAGTACATCCCACCCAGCAGTAGCGGTGCCGGATTGCTCAAGTTAATCTCCTCGTTTTTGACAATGACCCTCTCAATATCAATGTCTAGACCCCTCGGGCTGCGATCAGCCACGGAAAGATCAGCAGCTGGTGCTGGCGGCGACACCGCGCTCTCAGCAATCTGGTGTTGGGAAAGTGAAAGATCAATGGGGTGTTTCCGAGTCCTTTTCGAACTCGACCGCGGGTGGGACACTTCTTCTTCTCCATTCGCTGATGCTGGTTGCTGAACTCTGCTGCCGTTGTGGTTCCTGTAGTTGCTGTCGCAAACCTCCACACCCATCCTGCTATGTGTGGGCACCAAACTACCACTGGGGTATGGCATGCTCGATGACGCACCTTCATGAACAGTCTTCATCTTGAGATCTGCACCCTCTCCTCCCTCCTCACTTACCTCAAGAGCAAAGAGAAGCTTCCCCATCACCTGGCCGGTGGCAGCACGCAATTTGATGGCATAGTTCTTCGACGGCTTGCCGATGTACGGCAGAGGATCCAGCGTTCCCTTCGCCAGTGTGGGGACGGGATTTCCCAAGCAGTTGGAGGACGTCATAACTTCAAAGCAGATCACATCCTTGTTAGAATCAATCTCAAGACTTCCCATCGTGCTGTTGAAACCAAACAGCATGTCGGATCCCTGCGTCTTAAAGTAGGACATAGAGGTGCATCCGCTTGGCTTGGTGATCAGCGTTGTGCGCACACGGGGAACACGCGACCAGCAACAGCTGAAGGCTGGTGTATCCGTGGCATCATGCCCCGCCTTCAAATCCGGAGAAAAGATGCTGGTAAACGTCGTGACATCGCATATAAAGCGATAAAGCGTGAAATTTATCGAAATCATCGCTTCTATGTACGACAAGAGAGGAAGTTAGTGGAGAGTGGTTCGTGGGCACCTCCGTTTCTGAGCCTCTCCCTTCTATACACACGCAGAGTTTCCTTCCCCGATGCACTGCACCTGTCCAGAAAAACAAGGTAGTATGGCAGAGATCAGTGAAAAACAACTAGAAATGCTCTACCTCTACCTTTTCCATGATAAATTTTAGATCAATGACGGAAAACAAAAAAAAAGGGGGGGGAGGGTTCGAACGCCCACGAACATGCGGTTACGACGCGCTGTATGCGTGTGCACAATCCAAGCTCGTGTATGCATTCTCTATGCAAAATCAAGTGGCGAAAGAGAAGCTGCACGCAGCGCGACACAACCCACCGCCAGCGCGATAGCGGTGTGGGGCTGAACGGGAGCATTTCCACAAATAACTTCTGAGCCCACCTCCCACGAATAGTGCAGGGAGAGAAATTAAACAAGAGTAATAGATTCAATGCTGCAATAGGCCTCAAGAACCTTTTTTTTTTTCTTTCTTCCCATCTTGTTCCTGGGGCAAAATAGTAGAACTAAGCCATTCCTATCAGCGGTGTTCAAAGACAAAAAAAAAAGGATTGAGAAAGGGGAGGAGAGGGAGGGAACGCAAGCGCATAAGTGTACTGTGTAGCAATCAAAGCCCAATGACACTTGTGACGCAGATCAGGCTCCACAGTGGTGGGGCGCGCACGGGAGTGGGAAATAAATATGGCAGCCCGTTGTTGTTGTTGTTTTGTGTGTGTGCCTTTATCCGCGTATCAGTTAGACGTGGAAGGTGTGGTGAGCGACCGGCCATCATCCGCAGTGCACACGCGGTTCGACGACACTGTACAGCTAGACCCATGAAGCTGCCGCCCTTCGCTGTGCTGAATTGCATCATGCGAATCCGGCGTCCGCGAGCTCACGTTGTCAAAAGTAAAAAAAACTGCAAGATCTGCATTTGTAGGGAGTGTGGAGGGAGCGTTGTTGCCACTAGCGTGATGAGATGGCGACGGTGATGCCGACGAGGAAGAGGATGATGATTGTGGTGGTGGCGGCGGCGGCGGCAGCGGTGGTGGTGATGTTGACCGCGACGGAATCGCATCCCCCAGCGGAACTTGCACCCCCATCTGTTCTTCTTCATCCCTCGGCCTCACCCCCTGCGAAGCATTATTTCGCCGTGTGCTCTTCAGCACCATGTTGTACAGGGCTGGAAAGCAACTGTCACCACATCCTTTACGATCCGCTCTTCTCTTTAGCCGTGTCATGACATGGCTCAACTTCTCGCTCCGGTGCCGCATCACCTTCAATCGCTCCTCAAATTTGGCCCGCTCCCTATCCAAACGCCCTTTCGCAGCTGTGTAATCAGCCGTCGCGACCTCCAACGTTGTGCGCTTCGCCTCCACCTCGGCCGTCGCACGGGACAGACGTTCGTATTCATCAAAGATGGAATGCAGCGCATCGTTGAAGGTGGCATGTTGGGTGGTGAGAGCTGAAAAGCCTAGGTCCACGTCCATCCTACAGCCCATACGATTGGTGCGCACATCCTTCAGTGTTGCCATAAGTGGCTGCAGATGCCCTAACATCTCCTCGACCACTCGTGTCATGTGCGCAAGAGAGCTCTGCAGCTCCACAGGGTCATATGATGCTCCACTCGACGTAAGGCAGCAGGAGAGTTCACGCCGCACGTCTTGATTCCAGGATCTGTAGAGACACTCCGTCCCCTGCTGCATGGTGGCAACCTTGACACGTCCTTCTTGTAGCCCCTTTGCCATGGAGTTTACGCACTGTTCTAGTGGAACGACGGCCGCCCTAAAACGCTCCCACTGAGTCTCCAGCTGGTGGCTAATCCGCTGAGTCTTTTGTTCGCATTCAACAAGCATTGCCTCCCTTTCCTGTGCAGAAAAGAACTCAATTCCAGATCGTGGGCGCGCAATAGAGAGCTCTTGGATGTCCAATGAGACCGACTGCTTTAGCTGCTCCAGACGCTCCTGAAAGAGGTTCAGCTTCCTCATAACATCCCTATACACAGGGTTCGCATTTGCCCCGAGATCCTCGTCGGGAGAATGGGAATGGTGCTGCCGAACCACCACTGCCTCTCTCTCCGCGGCAAATAACCGTGCGTGATGGGCAAGCTCGGCTGTGCATCGCTCCTCGGTGCGCTTAACCTCCTCATGGAGCCTCTTTTCGAGCGCACCCAACTCGTCCTCAGACCGGCGCACCATCTCATCAATGGCACGCTGCGTACTTCTATGGGCCTCTGCTGTGAGCGTCCTCTGAGACTCCACAAATTGTTGCCGCGTTTCTGTGAGACGTCTCTCAAGATCTGATCGGGCCTTCATTGTGGCGTGGCCAAAAATAGAATCTAATCGGGTTTGATGTCGTGCGCGTCGCTCCTCACAAAATTTAGAAAACCCCTTGTTCATGGTGTTCTGAAAGCCATCCAGTTGTTCATGCCTTCGCCGACAATCATTGGTGAGCATTTCCTGGCGCCCTAGAGCGGATTGTGCTACAGCATCCCTGATGCTTCCAACAAGGATGGGCTTGATGCGCACGCACACACCAGTGCTCATGCACTGTATCAGCACCCTCAACACTTCCTGCAACTTCTCAAGAGCTCCCTCATACTGTTCCGTCGCGCTGATGCTCTCGCTCATGGCGTTTCTTCTTTCTTCCAGCGCCAAGAGAGAAGCCTCTTGTCGCTCTACAAGCAGATTCAAGTCCTTCATCTCGTTCTCATACTGCGTTCGTAAGGAATCTAGCGCACTGGTCAGCTCTGGTGTCTCCAAAATGCCAGCCTCACTCTGCATTTGTTGTCGTTGTTGCTGCTGCAGCTCCAGTGCAGCGACCACACGCTTCTCCTCCTCCTTCTTCAATGAGACCTCCTCCTCCAGCAACTTGACCTCCCGGGATGATTCATCTTCTCCACTCTCCAGCAGGGCGATGCGCTCCTCACAGTGAATCAAATCTCCTTGCACGCAGTGCAGTTCCTCCCGTATCTCATCTAAGCGGGCTGGGAGTGAAGCGGATAAGGTGGTCACGTGGACCTGTGGCATGGGTGAGGGGTAGTGCGTTGGCACAGGAGAAGAGGGTGTAACAAGAGGAAGTGGCGCATCATCATCATCATCATCATCATCATCCAGGAACGCAAGCTTGTCCTCCGTGGCAATCGGAGTGTGACGGACCGTGTTGACAGCTGCGGGAGCCTCACCGTCAGCAAACAACCACACTGGATTGTCCGTCACAGAAGGTTTTGGGTCGAGTGGGGGCATGGAGGGCGGTGCCTGCCCCTTCCGCCGGCCGGCCACGGGAATCATTCGTCACCCGCGTGCTAAGAAATGGCAGAAGAACGAGAAAGAAAATCAAATGCATTTAAACAGAGACCGGTACAACGAGACCGCCTTCCCTGACATCTTTTCAGCGGCCGCAGCTGGGAAAATAAACGTGGATAGAGTACATGACAAGGTGGCTGCACATCACCGTCACCACAACTGCCACCAATAATGGCAACGTCTATTCCAAGAGGAAATAGAAAACACACAACAACAACAACAACAACTGAACAACAAGAATAGTGACGTCTCTGCTTCAACCCACAGATATCACTCTGTTTCGGTGAGAAATGTGTTAGTCTCGGGGTTCACAACGGCACCTTCCTCCAGAAAGGTTGTATCATCTGTCGGTGTGCACTGCTTTGGTTTCGCCACGTTTGACCCTCCCTGCAGCCGCTTGAAGAGCAGCTGGAGCACCCGCTCCTTCTCACCCCAACTCAACTGCGAAATTTCGACGGAATGAAGATCTTCAAGTTGCGGCGCGTTAGGAATGCGTGAGAAGTGGGCGTTTCCCATGATAACTTCTTCTGTGGAGCATGGGGCTCGCGTGGTTAGCGCACCACTGCCGCCAGGGCATTGCCATTTCTTTGCGGGAAGGAGGCGATTTTGTGCAAATGTGGGACATTCTTTTCTCACCGCAATCAACGGGAAGGGGGGTGAATTCACGTTTGTGTCCTCAAGGGTCCCATTACTCTTCACCCAGGTGACGTCGTCATCGCCACCGGATGACTTGGCAGGAGCTGGCGGTTGCATGTCACGGTCACTAATTAGCAGCAGCTCACTCTCGCGCCTCAGTCGCGGTGTGGGGAGCCGACCCATGGCACCTCCCTGGAGGCACCTAATCGGGTAGGGCCTCGCACGTCGCTCCTCCAGCAGCTTCCGCCGTACATGCATCAGGGCCTCGTAGAAGAAGAGCTCCAACTCCGAGCGCCGCGTAACCATCTGCTGTGAAAGGGCGCGCAGCTTCACCAGCTCCCGGTGAAGACGCTCGCTAGTAGACCTCGCCTCATCCCGCTCCTTTGTTAGCTGTTGTACCTGTGCAACATGTTCCTTTGTCTGCTTCCGCAATCGCTCGTTGTACTGCTCCACCGTGGCGCTGAGATTTGCCTCCATGTCCTTTATCTGCCCCCTGAGCAGTGCAATCTCCCGCTTCTGTCGCACACCCCGTGCGAGGTACTCCGCCTCCGCCGAGGCTCCCAGTGACGCATTCGCCAGCAGCTTCGCATTGGACCGCCTCAGAGCTTCAGCCTTCTCCACCGCCGCACTGGCTTCGGTCGATAAAAGCATCTTTTCTTGCATGAGCTCCTTGTTTTTCTCATACGTCTCGCGTGTTTTCTCATCAAGGAAACGGAGAGCCATTTTTTGCACATCCTCCGCGCGTCTCTCATTCATCACCCGCTGCTCCGCTGCGAGTCGCACCCGTTCCTCCCGCATGCGCAGTCGGAGATCTTGTTTGTCGTAGTGGTGGCTTATCTGCTCGTCCTCGTACGTCATTTGCAGTTCCTCCATTTCGCGGGAACGCTCGTCACGCTCAAGCCTAAACACCTCCACACTCTTCAGCTCCTCCTTCAATTCCTCTAAACGAGACTGGAGCCTCGAAATGAGAATGTCACGCTGTCGCAACGCATTCTGCATCGCAGATATCTCATCATTTACATTTTGCCTCGCCAACTCATGTGCTGCGTCCACCTCCGACCGCATCTTCGCGTTTTCCTTCCGCGCACCATCAAGTCGCTCCTCGAGTGCCTTCATCATGAGGCGAACATCCTGCTGCTGCTCCACAGCCTGAGTCTCCAGCTGCTCCTTTGCCTTGGCCAGTTGTGCAGTCATATTCTCATAGTACGCAGAGCTCGCGTTTGACATTTGAAGCTGAGTATTTGCAAATGTCGCGGCGATCATCGCGACCTCGTTCTTGATACCCTCGTTGAACGACACCTGGCGTGACGTGTCAACCAAGCTGGGTTTACCAGTAGTCATGGACCTGTTCGTGTCCCTCTGGCTATCCCCATTCCCCATTAACGGATCCTTGCGCTTTCTCTTCTTTTCGGCACCCACCTCCATGATGCTACAAACTCAACCCCAAAAGAAACACCTCGACCCTCGTGCGTATATATCTATTCTTTTTTATTTCCCCCCTTTTCTGACTCCTCTTCTGGGGTGGGGGAGCACTGTCGAGGTGGCTTGAGAATCGAGAGCAACGAGGCGACACAAATAGACAGAGAGATAAGTGAAAGGGGGAAGAAAAAAAAAAGGGTGGGGGGGGGGAAGAAAAAGTACAGCACACGTGGACAAACAGGGAGTTGGTGAATACGCCGACAATGGTGGGGCATCATCCTCGTCTAATGTAGTGCCCCACCTTTCGCTCCTTCTATTCCCTTTTCACCACCCTATACATCCCATTGATGCGGCTGCCAGTGCAGAAAGAGAGAGAGAAAGAGAGAAATACAGAACTGCCTCTAGTTGTACACGTTCGTGCAAGACCAGGGCCCTCACTTCGCTCATCTATTGGATATATATGTGTATGCACGTATGTACACGTGTGTATACATGCATACAGTGATACCAGAATGATACACCTCCCCACGCCCATTTCAATGCCCTTGTGTCAACATGACTGTACGGTTTTGCCTGCGTAAATTGAGAGGTGAACATCCCCTTCTCCATGTTTCCCCTCAACAGCAGCAGCAGCAACAACAACAACAGCAACAGCAATAAAAAGAAAACAAATACATCAACACATCGCACTGTAAAGTGAGAGAATCATAATCATAATCATAATCATGCCAAAAAAAAAAAAAAAAAAAAGAACTTCTGCGTGTTTAGAGGGTAGTAGATGTATATAACAGTCTTCCTACGACTATCTCATGCGCTGTGCTTCCTCCTGCACAAATCGAGCAGCACGACTAATGACAAAATCATCGCGTGTGCTGAAGAGAACCTGATCTTCGTTTTCCATTGATGAATTATACATGGAATTCATAGCGATGGCATCATAATGCCTCCCTGTGTACACGAGGAATGCACGAACAGTGTAACCCTCGTCTTGTCCGACGCGCTCCATCCGGGAGGACTCCAAATCCAGTGCAATAATCTCTGTCTGTGAGAGGAAACTCAACACCAACAGCTCGATGATTCCACCCCAGGAAGTGGGCCTCCGAATCCATTCGACGTAGTCGCGGTTTGATTTTTCAAGCAAGACCTCGTTAAAGAAAAGGGGATTCGCCTCCACAACAGCCGCACACTCCTCGCGCAGCTTCGGCCCCTCGGTGCGACTCTTGTCACGCAACACGTACGCCGCGGCGTGGAACAGACAAGAGTTGTCTGAGGGGCAGATGCGTCGCGTAAAGTGCCACTTCTCGTTTGCGGGAGGAAGATAGCGGCCCGTGTTCACACCCTTCACTACCGTGGCCTCACCATCCTGCACGATGAGGGTGTCCCCCTGACGCAGTACACTGCTTACGGCGTCGCCGTTCTGTGCAGTTACGGGACGCGGTGGGTACCCCATAAGAAGCCGCAGGTGCTCCTTCACAATGCCCGAGCGACTCTCCAGGGCGTGCAGAAACGCCACCCATGGTGTGCTGCTCTCTACCTCAAAATCGACGGGCTGTGTCCCATGTGGGAGACGTAATCGAACGCGTATCAACATGAATATGCACCGCGATCCCTCTCTAATCTACGTATCACAGATACTGATGAAAAACCAGGAAGAATACGACATCAAACAAAAACAAATATATATATATATATATATATATATCAACAGCAACAGGAGGAAAATAAAACAGGATGGTTTGATAGAGAAAAAAGGGATAAGAAAAAAAAAAAAAAAGAGAGAGAGAGAGCGGTCATGCGACAAGATAAGAGCGATTCTCTCTCTCACACGTAATGTCGTGAGGCATACCCGACCAACGGTATGTAGAGACGACGGACGCATACATACATACATACATACATACATGCACACAGAATGGGGAGAAGGGCAACAAGAAAGAAAGAGAGGCATGCGTGTAAAGATACATGAATGCAACAGACGGACACCCAGCCACACGTAGAGAGGCAAGAGAAGGCCGTCCAGAAACCTCCTCCTTCATAATAACAACAGTTGGTGATAATCAGCGATGGGGAGGAAGACGAAAACAACAACAAAAGAATTCTCATTTTTTCCGTCCTCACGCCTACATTCATCAGCCCTCAGGTCACAGGCCGCAGGTGCACCAAAGCAGACACCTTCTCAAGCCCGCCATTTATGGCCAGCTCCCACTCTGCACAGAGGTGTAAAAACTCCTCGCTATGCACGTCACCATCTGTGACCTGGGTCATGCTTCGGTAGAGCGTGGAGCGCTTTCGAAACAGCTCGAAATTGTCCCTATACTGCTCAGCCTGTATGGCGCTATTCTTGTCGTTAAAGCACTTCATATGGAGTGCTATGAACTTGAGTGCGGACTCCTCTGCTGAGAGGCCGGGATATTTTGGCCGCGCCTCTGCCACAGCGATCAACGCATGAGCGACGGGGTCGTACAAAGAGCGCCGCAGGAAATCGTATTCGCTAATCGTTGACAGTTTCTGACCCTCTGGAAGAGGCACCTTACGCGGGGACGGCAATTTCGTCCCTTCAACATACTGCCAGGGGCGCATCAGGAATAGCTCGAGTGAGGCCTCGTCAAGTAGCGCATAGTAGCGATTATCATACTCCACAACGCAGTGGGGGTCTCCTTTCCGCGCCACGGGCTCCAGTACACCACGGAGACCCCTGTTTTCCCGCGTATTGTACAGCAAAACAGGGCAACAACCAAGGAATTCCAGTTGGTACTCCTTGCTGGGCGGCACTCGAGAAGGAAGTACATCCGGCAGGGATCTAAACCCGGGATGGGCCGTCACCTCAGCCGGGTAGAGCAGAAATCGCTGCAGAAAAGCATCAGAAGAGAAATAGTAATACTGTCCAAGATAGAGTGCACCATATTGCCGCTTATTGTACTGGTCTACAAGATCGGAGTGGATGGCCCAGCTATATGGACAGAACCATCTATACGCCGAGAGGTGCGACTCCACCTCCGCCCTTGTGTGATATGTGTTGTCCAGCATGATTGGGAAACCTCTGATGCGACCCAGGGCCAAACGACCCTCATTCACACCAAAATCATCCACGTACTTTGTCATTTCTGTAAGAGCTGCAATGGAGGCCTGTGAAAACGAAAAAGGAGCTTCAACGGTTGCGGTTGACTTGATAAAGGATACCACATCCATGTACGATTCATCAAATTGAAACACCTTATCCACCCGGAGCCCCCATTCCATGAGTAGTCGGTACTGGTTCGGGCTCCTTGGAAGGTTGAGCAGCACTGCACCACGGAGCCTCACATCAGCAGCGTTGAGACGGTGCGCCAGCAACTCGGCAACCAAAGCATCATCGGCGAAGCCATGGATCGCTGCATCAATCGCACGTTGTGAAAGGGAAAGCATCGGAGATTGAACCGCAGCCCACGAAAGGAGTTTCGGAAGAGAGATAAAGAGAAGTTTAACGTTGAAGGCAACGTGCTCGGCAATGCCTCGCTTCCTCAGGTTTCCTTCCTGATTCCAGAAGGAATGATCCTCTGCACCGTACACGGAAATAACAGCTTTGCCTGGTGGTGGTGGTGGTAGCGGTGGTGGTTGCTGCACAAACAGCAGCGGATCCTGCAGGTACCGTGAGAGGGATGCATCGCTATCGAAGAAGTACAGGCGATTAGCAAAAAGGGCCACTCGTTGGCATCGACGCAACCAATCGCGCCTCTTCAACCTTGCAACAGCCTCACATATTTCCTCCATCTCATCCACGTCTTCTTCACTCATCTCCTCATATCCATTATCACCACCATTATCCGAATCTCCCACAGCGGACGGTGTTTCCTCCTCCTCTTCCTCACCTGGCAGCGGTAGCTTTTGTTTCGCCTCAACCACCACCACCCCCTCGTCTCCTTCCGCTTCCTCACCTTCCATTGCAATCGCCATGTGTTCACCACCCGATGCGAGCTCCCCATTTCCCATCCACCGTTCGCTTCCCTGTTCTCTTCCTTCCGCAGGCTCTGGCTCTAGGCGTTTACCGTCCGACATCCACCTGCATATACGCCTCACACCGTGCCGCGTGTCATAGAGCGAGACAAGGTCAGTTTTTCCAAAAGAGGAAAGGAGCGCCTCTCCAGACACGAGCATTCGCATGGCATTTTCAAAGGAGACAATCTCCGCCATGTGCAAAAGAGAGCGTCGATGCTCCAGAACTTTGAACAGCTTCCGGGTGGCAGCTCGAAACACGGCGTTCTCGGAAAGATCACCGTTGAGCACCACAATGGGAATGAAGCGATCCGAAATGGCATCGACGAACTCATTGAGAGCCTCCTCCTCTTCGTTCCGATCTAACATCAACGCTTGTTTAACAGCATCATCATAGTTGGGATTGCCATTTTGTACTGCATTCGTATTCGTCAAGATGGCTGGCTCTTCTCCGCTTTCGTCTCCGGAGTCGGACTGCGGGTCATCCATTCCAATGTGACGACGCCGCCACTTGCGCAACTTGCGCTCCTCACGCCGCTGCTTTTCCGCCAGCCAGTTACTCATCGCGCTCTTGTACACATCCTTCTCATCCTCCATCGCCTTTGCCTCCGTTGGCACCGATGATGAAGGGTACAATAATGCTGCTGTGTTGCGCAAGGAGTGAATTCCCCCTGAGAGTTCCAACTGCAACACCACCTCAGGGATGCCACCAGTGGAGAAGAGCAGATCCATATCCGCATCAGAGAAGGGTGGGCACACCATCATGTAGCCCTGCGACTCAAAGGGCTCAATGCGTGTGACGCAGCTGGTGATCTTCAGGTAGGCCTCAGAGAGACGCAGTTCGCGATCCTCCTCATCCTCTGCCTCAAACTCTAGGCGTGCCTGGAGGAGTGCCTCCGCATCTTCGTTCTCCTCCTCTCCCTCCTCCTCCTCATCACCATCATTGTCCTCTTCATTTTCCCTCGCCTCGGCCTGTGCGCGCTGCTCCATCACCAATTCAGCCTCCTGACGTTCCTTAAGGCAACGCTCCTGCTCCGCAGCAAAATTCCGCAGGTCCTTCAGAATAGACTCAGCAAGAGTGAGATACGGATTGTCGCCAGTTTGCTCTGGAATCGTGATTCCGGAAACAACCCTGCCACCGGGTACGCGCGCGGCCTCGACGCATTGCTCAGAAAATTTCCGGTTGTACTGGAAAAATGGGACCTTGTACTTTTCCTGAAGCGCCTTTGCGAGCGTCTTCTTACCGCTCTTCGAGTAACCAACTAGCCACAAACGTGGCGGTACATATGGCGGTGGAGTCTGTAAGTAGCGCTGCGGATTGCGTTCAAACTTTTCCTTGGCCTCTTCCGATGCGAACACATACAGCTTCTGCTGGTATTGTACGCAGAACTCATTGAGGCCGCGAACCAGCAACCGCTTTTCGTAAAGCGATACCGGACAGTACCGTAGCCTCGAGCCAAACTGGTTCAGGAATCGTTTCCCTGGACGGAGTGTCGCATCGACAACGTCAGGTACCTTCTCCTCCCCCTCTTCTTCCTCTTCTTCCTCCTCTTCCATCTCTTCGAGGGTCTCATCCACAACGCCATCCTCCACAGGGGGCATGCCTGGACACACAGCCTGTAGGATCTCAGTGGTCAGCACACTTGTGTCCTTGCCATTGACGACAAATCGATGAATGATAAAATTTTGCGAGGTTGATGCATCGCCCACGCCCATACCTTTGCCAGCATTCAACAACGTATCTAA
Organism: Trypanosoma scelopori; assembly: GCA_030849745.1. NCBI lineage: Eukaryota > Euglenozoa > Kinetoplastea > Trypanosomatida > Trypanosomatidae > Trypanosoma > Trypanosoma scelopori. The sequence continues at coordinate 50,474 of JASANX010001036.1, forward strand.
TGCTGTTAGCTGCGGCATCGCCACGCTCGTTTCATCCTTGTCCTTTTCCTCATCCTCCACCTTGTCCTGAGAAGGCGAGACCGTCCCTTCATCATCCCCGTCCCTCTGCGGCCGCTCGCACTGCAGCACGAGTACCGTCTCGGGCAACACACCGTCGTGGAGCAACTGATCAAAAGCGCTATTAGACATGTCCCCGAGAGCATGCAGCAAGATCGGGACAAATGTCTTTCGGTGATTGATACGCTCCGCCACGAGATTCTCAATGCGCGAGGCAGACGTTTCAGGTTTCTCGGCTTCTTTTTCCCAGCCCTTGAACACCTCCTCCTGATCTGGTTGATTCAGCGTGCTTTTGCGTTTCTTCGATAGCGACGGCTTCGGCGGCTTCGGAACACTCTTCCTTTTTTTCCGCTCCGCTGTCATACGCTTCTTTAGCCGATCCGCGCGCAGCTTCCGCTCAGTAGCTTCATACGCCATCCGTTCGGAAAGTACATTGTCCCGCATCTCTTTTAAGTTGCGGAGCATGTCCCACCGCTCAGCAAAATCATTAAATTCCACAGGGGTTAGTCGCAGCTGCTCATGAAGAGTTTGTATGAGATCCTGCAGAGCGTCCGGGGCAAGCTGCTCCATGTCCTGTGCTCCAATTGTGGAGAGCAGAAGAATGGGTTCCCTGTTTAACGGCATCGCACGGAGGTACATCGGTGGATTCGCTTTGAACTTGGCAAGCTTTGCCGCGGAAGCGAGGTAGTAATGCCGCTGGCGGAACATACAACTGTACTTTGCGGTGCCCTCGACGAGCACATCACACTCGGCAAAGGTCACCGGGCAGAAGCGTTTCCATCGGCTACAGTGGATTGCGCCCATGTCGACAGCGGCCCGTTCCATCTCTTTTGCCCTCTCAAGGTCCTTCTCAATGGTGGTATCGATCTCCGCTTCCGCGGCCTCCTCCTCCTCTTCCTCATCATCATCATTCACCACCCACCCAGACCCTTCTGTTTCCCTCGGCTGCCTTTCCAATAAACCTTGTGGCAAGATGCAGGGCCGGAGCAGAAGCGTGTCCAGAATGTATGTAATAGAATTTTCAACCAGCGAAGTGCATCCTATTGTCAGACAACGGTCAAGCAGACGAAGGCGTTCCACAATCGCCTGGAAGCATGGAAGTGACGTCACGGGAATCGCATCTCCGCGTCCATCTTTCCCTACAAGCGCCTCATCAACAAGCCGTTTCAGGGTCAGTTTATTGATCCGCTTGGCACGTGCTGCGTGCTCGGAAGCCATTCTAGTCGCCTCTTCAGCATCCCTCTTCTGATCCTCCAAGACTTCTTGTAGTTCCCTTTCCGCCTTAGCGGCGGCGTCCCTCGCCGACTCCAACTCCTCTGGTTCGGTAACCGTGCTTGGGTCCTCTGCCAAGATCTCCTTGCATTGCGCTATCACCGTCTGCAGCTGCTCAATCCGTTCGGCCATCGCCGCGCGGCGAGCCATCTCCTCTTCCACAGCACCACGGAGCCGCAACTCCTCATCATGAAGCGGTTTTCGTTCAGCCAGCGTGGTTTCAAGACGCTCCACGTGGAATCTGTCGTCGCAGCTGAGATGCACAAGTGTATTTGGTACAAACACGTCTAAAATGCCACAATCGTTTAAAAACTGAAGCTTGTCGACACACTCCAAATCATAAACGACAGGGAGGTCGCTGAAGACGTAGCCACGGTAGAGAATTTCGTTCTCCGAAAGCTTTCGCCGCACCAGCGGTGAAAGCAAAGAGAGTGGAATGGAGACGTTTTTGTCGACGCAATGGGCAATTTCTACGCCAAGTAAATCCCCACGCCCCGCTTTCGCCACCGCTTCTGCGGCAAGCTCTTCAATGCTTAGGTGCACGGACTTCAAGCGCCTCGCCAGGGCCTTTCCCAGAACCGTTTTCCCTACACCCCGCTTGCCATACACGACAATGCGGTTTTTACTGATGTCGGAGGCGTATAATTCCATTTCTTGCTTGCCTTCGTCCAGCTCCTCTGGGGCATAGAGATCGTTCGGATCAACAAGCATGCGATCGGCCTCTAGTGTTTCGCCACGCTGCTGAAACAACGCGATACCCTCAACAGCTCCTCCCGACTCCTTTAAAATCCTTTCGCTGATTTTATAAAGCCTTTCCAGACACTGTACATCGCCTCCCACAACCCTGTATTGTCGAGACACACGGCGAGAAGCTTCGACAAACTGCTTCTTTGTCATAACGCCCTGAGCATTCAGGTGATCCAGCCACACTGTCCTGGCTGCCACGCCCGCCGCCTCCTCTGTAGCATTAGAGAAGAGGTGAAGATAGAACCACTTGAAATAAATGGTGAACTGCTCAAGAGTAAGGATCGCCATGTCTGCCGCATCTGACACTCCTTGGGTGAGTAGGTCCCACAACATGTCATATATCGCTGGTAGCTCTCGGGGTGTCACAAAGTCAAAGAAGGTTTCAAACGGCGTCACGAGCTCCTTTGTATGCACCACCACAGACTGCATGGTCAAGACCTGCTGCCGCGACAGCAACGCCAAAGGCTCCGTGTCCGGAGTTACACATTGCACCAACTCTTTCAAAACCTCTACGTGCTGTTTCTCGCTCAACCCCAACCATTTTTTCTCCATATCGGGCCATTCTAGCCAACGCGACTCCACCTCGCGAAGCAACTGAACGAAATCATCCTGCGAGTATAGAGCCTTCTCCTTATCCAGAATTTCCAAGAGAGCCTCGACACCGCTCTCCACATCTTTCGCGATGGGATTTCTGTGGCAAGCCATGAAAAGACACTCCGCGAGCTGCCTCAGATCTTCAAGGGAGACCATTGCCTCTCTTAGTTGATCAGACGGATTCTCTGCAACTAGTGACTCTTGGGGGATCTCATCAACATCGTTGCCCTGTCTGCTAGTATTAGTCGTCGTGTCGGCGACGGCAGCAGCTTCACGTAGTTGAATGATAGATGGTAATGCAAGCCACAACTTGTTCTGCACGTCTTCAAGCGTTTCCGCTTTCTCCTCCAAGATGGGAGCTCGCGGCCCCATTTTTCACCGCCAAAGAACCCTAATCCCCTGCGTTGTATATACTCCTCCTCTTCCCGTCTCTGCTCTTCTTGTTGTTGTTGTTGTTGTTGTTGGTTTTGTCTCTTCTGGCAGACTCCTCCCCCTCCTCCTCCTTCTCCTCCTCAAGACGGATCACGCATGAAGGAGAGAGTGAAGAAGGGGGGGAAAGTTTTTTAAAAGGCAAATACAAAATAAGGGGGGGGGGGGGGAAAAAAGCGAAGTGTATTAATATAGTATCTTCTTTTTTTTTTTTCTTTGCATTTTATGTTTTAGAGCATCCCGGCAGTTTGGTCTTCACAAATAACACACCACACAAGCAGGAAAAAAAAAATAATATTAATGATGATAATAATAATATGGGAACATTGTTTTCGAATGGGCTTCTCAAAGGCCCAAATATCTTGCGGAGACGGTATCCCAGGCGACCAAGCATGAAACGCGTATTTATATATAAATATATGGAGAGAGAAAGAGAGAGGGGGAGAGAAGGTGAGTGTGAGTGGAAGAAGAGAAAGACGACAACAACAACAACAAAAAAAAGCACGTGTCGTCTTCACAACGTGCCCATCGCACGCCAGTATTCGTCAGCGTAGGCGTTGACTTCAGCCGTCCTAAAGCGGACACTTTGCGCACGCCGTATAATTTCATCTGGCTTCTTTCCGTTATGCAGGCACTTAAGCGCAGGGAGCACCTCGTCAAATGGCAGTTCCAGCAGCCGTTGCTCCTCCCATTTCATCAGCGCGATCACAACACGAAATATGATTTTCCAGCCCTCGCACATGAAGATGTCCCATATCCTAAGTAGCGCGCGGAAGGGGAAGTGATACGCAAAGAGTGTCAGGAACCACTGCGAAGCGTATAGGGACGGGTCAACAGCCGAAACCTCAAAGTGGGCGTGCAGCTTCGGCAACAACTTCTCCATGAGTCGTTTCAGTTGATAAAAAAGTTGCTGCAGCATCGGGAATCCTGGGCGATACAAATCCCGGAGCTTGTATCGAGTGTCACTCATGAGTGCATGCAGCGCCCAAAATGTTTCCTCCTCACCCATCTGTGTAGAGAGCGCGCCGACAACGAAGCCCATGCCCTGCACGTACCCCACCTCCGGGTCCACGCACGCGTATGCGTTAAGCACATTGCGCAAGAACGTCTGCCCAACACCACCCTCCTCCCTAAATAAAATATGAGTCGGGAATGTCCGCGCCAGGTCCCGCGCGATGATTTGCGTCAGCTCCACATCCGAAAGCTCTTTTAAACGCAGAGAATCATAAGTGCCTTGATTGGAAGGGTCCAGCATTTGCTTTCGAGACCCAAGCAGAAGCTGCCACGCCACACCGCGGAATCGCACTGGAATGCCCTTGCGACAACGCTCCTTCAACTTGGTGTGCCACTTGGAATTTACTCGGTCCCAGTCACAGGCCATGTTTGCCCATTTTATCTCGCGGCGAACCACCCTGTTTCCGTCAATACTCTTCACATATAGGAGTTCCCTGTTCTTCGTCTCTTCATCTACAACAAAGCCGAACTCATCTATGAATTCCTTCTCCTGCTGCTCCATTTCCTGCTGACTTGCTGCTTCTTGACTAAAACCCTCACCATCACAGCAGTCGTCGCGAGTGGTTTGGGTCTCATTGCGGCGTGAGTGTTGGTGCGACAACAATGAACGGCTCGTCCGCACCTCATCCATATGAAATGACTCACTCATATTTCTCACGGGAACATTGTCCCACTCCGTCGGCTTCTCGGAATCAAAAACACTGCCCTCATTGTACATCGTCGCACGGGCAGGGAACGACGCGTAGACGAAGGTAAGGAGGGAAGCGGCGAAACTACACATTAACAACAACAAGAACCAAAAAAAAAAAAAAAAAAGAAGGGAGGGGGAAGCAAAGTAATCTCCACCCGATCCACCCACACCACCAGTTGGCCAGAGTTTTGCGGCAATAACATTTTTCACCACACCAGACCACACCTGCAAGTGATGAAAATGAACGAATCCATGCAAGTCAGCACGGTAAGAAAAGATAAAAAGGAAAAAGAAAAAGACGGCGGTCATGAAGAGCAGGGAAGCATAAACCCCCTACTGAATTACAGAACGATGTACCGACTGATGGAGCATCGACCGTCAGTTCAACAGGCAAGCATCTTGCATCGCTGCGGCCTTCATTTAACTGACGCGTTGCTCTGGATTGCAGTGGGGTGCCCGCAGGATCTATTGCATATATATGGTCGTATCACTGAAACTCCCAAATAACACATCAATATACAATGGGAGGAGCAGACGTCATGCGCCATCTCCCTCTTCCCCCACCCCCTCCACACGAGCTGAAGAGGGCTGCCACTCGCGTCAAGTGGGCGCTACACTCCAGTAAAGCTTTTCGTACGCGTCATCGCATGTGACGAAAGGAAAAATAAAAACAAAGCAACGTCTGAAATGTCTTTGTTTCACCAAATGCAAACTTGGAGCCGCGCAAGAGTCTGGTCTAAACGTTCGTTTGGGTGACAATTGTGCAGTCAACGCAGGGCTTCAACCACCGGAGATGATCAATTCGCCCCGCCCAAATAGAAATAAGTTGGGTGCGGAGCGCAACAGAGTGGATTCGCACACGCGTAAAGTGCGCAGCCCTCCATGTACACCCCTCCCCTCCCCCCTCGCGTACGCGGCAGTGCAGAGGTTGCCGGGTCCAACAACAACAACAACAAAAAAAAAAAAAAAAAACGACTGTGGGGAATACGATCGGAACAAAAATGCATCATCCCCAGAGGAACAAACAGATACGAGCACCATGAGAGGCTGCTCACACCCCCGTCACCACCTCACCAACGTGTCTCATTCATTCATTCATTCATCCATTCAAAAAAATCGCTCATCTACGAGCGTTGTAATTATCCTCCCACTTCTTCAAAAGCACCGTTTTGAACTTTATTTTGAGTGCCATTCGAATCACCATATCCGTCCCTCTCTCAACTGGCATATGTCGCAGTGCAACAAGGAGCTTACCCTCGTCTTTTATCTTCTCCAGAGTCCTTTTGTGCAGTAAGAGAATGGCGAGCGCCATACGGTGAATAATCTTCCATCCCTCGCAAAGAAACATATCCCACACGCGGGAGAGCAAATCGAAGGACAGGTCATAGGAGAAGAGCGTCAGGTACCACTGTGTCGCGTACATGTCTACGCCAACCTGGTGTTCCATCATGCGGCGCAACAACTTCTTGCATTTCAGCCCCATGAGGTGTTTCAGTTGGTAAAACCGCACGTAGAGGCACGGAAACCCAGGGGCATAGAGCGAAGCCAAGGAGTACCTCGGATCCTCCATGAGTGCGACAAAGGCCCAGAAGGTGTACTCCTCGTCCTCAATTTGCACAAGGAGCGTAGCCGCCAGAAAGCCCATGCCCTGCACGTACCCAACCACGGGGTTAAAGTTGGCGTAGGCACGAAGAATGCCCCGCATTTTCGTCTGACCCACACTGTTTGGGTGGGCGAATAAGTGGTGCTTTGGGAATGTGCGCCCTAGGTCGCGCTCAATGACGGCAAATAACTCAGGATCCGAAGAGACACGTGACTTGAGTTCCTCGTAACGGCCAGTCTTAAAGCGTGACCGGGTGTAACTATTCAGAAACAGCAACCAGACGGTGCGGCGCATCGAGTATGGAATTCCCGCACGGCACAGCTTCTTCTTTGTCGCGTGCGGAATGCGATCCCACTTCCCCAGCACCACATTCCATGCTCCCTGCGTGGCCAGCGTCTCCGGGTGCCGACGAATGTATTCATTTTCAAGCGCCTTCTCCTCTGCGCTTATGAAGAAGCCGTGGCGGTCCGTGATTCCCTCGCCCGACACCGACATCAACTGCCCCACCATCGTGGAGTTCACGTCACACCGCATGGACGACTCCCCTACCGTATTCTGCAGCTTGGCCATGCCCAGCGCCACAGCTAGGTGTGATGAAGAGCAGGGAGAACCAGAAGAGAAGGAGAGAACAAGAGAGCAGATCTCTATCATGTCACCAGAAAAAAATCTGACGAAGCCGACAAAATTACAGCAACCACCACACCAGCACAACAACAACAACAAGGACATTACCATTGCTGTTCTTTTTCGCTGTCATAGTCAGCGAGAAGTACAAAATGAGGGCAAATACGGCACCAGCCACTCCCACTACTCCCTCTCTTCAGGTCTTCACCACGAACGCACGCACAGACATACAGAAACACTCACGCATTACCGAAAATTGTCTTTTGTTTGTAAGAAAAAAAAAAGAAAAGAGAGAGAGAGAGGAAGCACAGAGAGAGAAATTTAGATAATGAAGCGCATATATTTCTCCGCTACTTCACCACCAAAAAAAAAAAAAATATATATATATATATATAGTAATAAAAACCAAAACCGCTACGTGTTCAGGAACTCGCCGTCCACCTTCATCAGGTGTGCCTCGACGTCCTTCACCGACTGTAGATCGACCTCCCACTCCCCAGTCTCTTTCACTCGCCACGACTCTTCTACACTAGAGCGATGAATACGATATTGCTTGCTGATCAAAATCTCCGTCTCACCAGAGGATGTCTGGTGAAGCTCCTTCGACAACTTACGCCCAAGGCCAAAAAGCGATAGTGAGGACGACCCTGTCATTTTTTCCTGTCTTCGTGATGCACCAGCAGCGTATGCACGGACGAGGAACATGTTAAAGTCAGCCATGGCAACCACGGAGACACCCAGTGGACGCACAGGAGGAGGGACAAGTGTGCCAATCTCGTCAGGAAAATTTTGCCAAAGTCGTTCGGACATCATCTGAAAACCGGGTTGTTGCTCAAGGACCTGCTGTAGGCAGTGTGGGGACAACATGATGGCAAGTTTTTCCGTCATATTGCGCAGCAGCGGAATCTGAGAGCAGTTGAAGAGATTCCAGAGAGATCCCCCCTCGCAGAAAGGCAATATTTCATTGACAAGAATTAAAAAAGGCAACCGTCGGATTGAAATACGCACCCTCTCAAGAATGACACAACCGCAGGTCTTGAGTGCTCCACCCGAAATGCCATGGCAGTACGCATGGTAGCGATCGGCTGCCAGGCCCCGGAGCTCCTTGATAGTGTCCACCCTGATTTCGTTCCAATCCACACTCGTCTCACCAGATATCATAGAATCACAAAGCCTGATGCATTCCTCCACGTATCCCTGGTCGTACCGCATCTTAGCCAATCCACTGTGTGCGTGCTCGCTGTTCGCTTTGCGTTCCAGCAGCTCTTCGTACAGTGCCTCAGCCTTGTCCCATTCCTCCATGCGGCGCACCTGCTTGGCTCGCTCAGCAATAAGATGGTTTGCATATACCTCCGATGCATTTAGTACAGTCTCCATCTTTGGGCTGACAGGCTGCGTTAGAAACATGAGCGCATCTACGCGTTGCTGCGATTTCAGCAACAGAGAGCGAGGGGTGCTCAACAAGGCGCTCGCCACACCAGTGCAGTCGTAGGCAAAAGCCACATGTAAGGCATACACCTCACCTGCTCTGCTGAAGGCATCATGTAGTTTCGCCGCACTGCCATCCATAGGGAAGAACGTCGAACGCCACTTCAGGCACCGCTCACCATCGAATTCCAGCTGCATCAGGGCAAACTTCCCCACGCCGTGTGCGGCGGTCATAAAAAGCAAGGCACAGCGCTTATTCTCGGGAAGCTTGCAATAACTCTGAAACGCCACAGTGCACCGCCGTTTCAGCAAAGTCTCCTCCCATTTGCGGTGGCATTTGCTGCAGAGTGAGTCAAATTTCCGACAAAAATTGCACCGCAAAGCCAGTGGTACATCCAATTGCTGCGGCAGACTATGAGGCAACGGTCGCCTCTTCACAGCGTTTGCCTCTCGCTGCAACGCGTCCTGTACTGCGCCGTTTAGCATGGAATCGACGGCGCACAGCTTCATTTGCACAGGCTCCACCATGTAGTAGTTACCGCGCCGGCGGCACGCCTCCCCTCGATCAACTGAAGGGCGAGAAACTGGGGAAGATAGTGATGATGATGACAGGGAGGCGGTAACGTGCCTAGGGAACACACTCATTTCCCTCGAGATCATGGACGAATGCATGTAATTCATAAACTCCTCAAGCAGCACGTGATTACGTTGCCGCCGCCCCTCTGCCACCACATCTACGCTCTCACAGCTGTCACTGTTGCCGTTTCTGCTTCTTTTCGTGCCACTATCCCTTTCCTTCTCGTCGTCCTCGTCGTCCATCTCGTCGCTCTGGAGATGCAATGCATGGTCTCCTTTCGTCACGAAGGTGTCGAGATGTGTGTATTCGCCCATATCATGCTTGCGACATGGAGGCAGGTGTAGAGGATCCATGTGGGTGCATGGTGTGATCACTTTAGCCCCCTCGACATTTTCATCTGTCGCCATAAAAAAAAAAAAAAAAAAAAAAAAACTGAGAGAGAGAGAGAGATGGAAGAGGGGAGGAGAGAGACTTAAGCACCGGACAATTCCTTCTCTTTCTTCATGTGTGTAAATCATATGCGAGGCGGCGCAAAAGGGGAAAAAGCAAAGATGCGAAGCGGCAGCAGAGGAAGAAGAAGTGGCATGGTTTGTGTTGCACGTACGCACACACATACATGCAGAAGCACGACCGTCATAATAAATGCATGGTGAAAGTGTCACAACAGGCGATGATGAAGACAGCACGTGGACTTTGTTTTTTCTTTGTGTGCGTGTGTGTTGAGCCGTTGCCGTCGGTTCATTTTCCTCCACTCGCTGCCATTCTGCTCGTGTACCAACTGTATTTCCGCTAAGTGTCCGTCATCTCCGGCCCTGCTAGAGATTAGGCATGCCCGCGAAAATGTCGTCCGTACTATTCGGTTGTTGTTGTTCTTGTTGTTTTTGTTCTGTTGTACCGCGATGTGGCACGACATGAATTCCCTCAATCGGGCGCACTGAAGGAGTGGGTGACAACGCTGCACCTATCGGAGAATTATGCAAAGAGGGGGGAGAGACCCTCAGCATTCCACTGAGCGCCACGAATAATCGTGGCCAGGATTCCCTTCGACATCCCCGCAAAAGGAGCAATAGGAGACGACAGGCACTACAAGCTACGCGTGCAAGAGGGTAATCGAATGCTGATCTGCATCCCGGAGGTCTGATGAGACTGCGAGGTCCTCCCTCCCGCCTCTGGCGGCCGAAATCCGATCACCCGCCCCAGTCACCTCAGTTAGAGAGTGGTGCTGGACGCTGGCGCCACGATGCGGTGGCTGGCATCACACCAGGGTGGGGGGTGTGGCGCTGTCATGTTTCACACGTTCTATAATGTGCTCCTATTGCACTAGCATCCCCAGTGACTTCCTTGTCGTTCCTCCCTCTGGAAAGAAAATAATAATGAGGGGAGGGAGGGAAAATGAGCAAATGACACATATTTCCCACCCCCCCACCCCCCCACCCCTCCTCCTCCTTCAGACACATTCTTGTTGCTTCTGGCACTTCACTGCAAACACCAAACATTAACGGCAACAAGCACCCAGGACTTCTCTAAACACAGCAATACTGTGCTTCACACTATCAATCGACAGTATTCACGCGTACATTATTATTCTGCACTAAATCCTTCAGCACACCGTCCCTTACACGACCCCGCAGAGCACCAACCTCCTGCCTCAGAACATCCATCTGTGTCAGAAAAAAATTCTTCGCCAGGCTATACGAGACGTGACCCTCGCTCACCAACCACGGAGCAGCGTGCCGCACCATATTGAAATCCGGGTTGAGGTTCATGATGAAGGACTCCAGCACAAGAACCGAAAAGAGAAGCGAAACGAACTGTGGATCCATTGCGACATGGTTCTCGCGAATGCACTCGAAAATTGCCTGCAGAATGTTAGTCACCGCAAGATTTGCAGACTTCTTAGGTCGCCAGTGGTCAAATAGCCACACAACCTCTTGCGCAAACTTCTCCTTGTCGACGAATCGCTGTACCTTCCCCATTTGCAACAGAGACTCGGTGCACAAGTCAGCCTTCCACTGAACAAAGGACTCCATTAGATCATGCGTGATGACAGCATCACTTCTGGAGATGTGCTGGCAAAGTCCAACATCGATGAGAGAGACGCGCGGGTTATGTGGATCGGAGACGTCAATTAAAATATTACCCGGGTGCATGTCCCCGTGCACAAAGTTGTCGCGCAAAAGCATCTTGCACCATGTGTTGAGCCCTTTATGTGCAAGAATGTCTCTTATATGCTCCTCTTGTGCGGCAAGGAACTCTGGGGAAGCTGGTTCTCCCTTGCAGAAGGTCTCTACAAGCATCCGCTGCGTGCAGAAAAGTGGCTTTGGGAAATCAACAAACGACTCATGTTTAAAATTATCGCGGAATATTGTCAAATGGCTCGCCTCAAGGCGAAAGTCCAGTTGCGAGGCGAGATGACTGGTCCACGCGAGCGCTAGAAGAGGTAAATCATATATTTCAAGCGAGCGAAAGCACTTGTCAAATATTTTTGCTGCCCCATTGATGATACAAAAGTCCTTCACAATCGTCTCCACAACATTAGGATGCATCACCTTGATGACAGCTTTCTCCCCTGTGCGACGCAGTGTGGCGAGGTGCACCTGCCCAATGGAGCCGGACCCCAGCGGTGTCTCTTCAATCTGGGAAAATATCTCAAATGGATCCTGCTGCAGTTCCTCCTGCATCACCTGCAGCGACACCGCGTAGGGGTGGACGTCCACTTCATTGTATAACCGCTTGAATACCGAGCGGAAATCCGCCGAGAAGACGTCCTGCCGGGTGCAGCTCCACTGACCAGCCTTCACAAAGGCCGGCCCAGCACGCTGCACCGCACAAAGAAGCAGGTTCAGCCAACGAAGGTACCACTCCCTTCGGAGCCGCATCACAGCATAGAGCACTGCAAGTGGGAAGAAAAGGAGGAAAAGCTCAAGTAACCGACCCGCAATCGTGAGAGGGCCTGGTTTCGCGATAATCTTCCCGTCCAACAAGAGCGAACCGTTTGCGTCTACCTGAGGATGAAAGACGGGCACAGGAACACACGTACGCTGGCGGTAGGACACGTAGGCGCCGAGCCCTCCGAGTGAAACTGTAGGCACCACCATGAGAGTGGCATAAGTCCTGCGACTCCAGAAGCGAGAAAAGCACATGTGTGCACACGGAACACTACAACCCTCCCCCACTACCGCTGCCTTCCAGCCGGGCAGACCTCTTTTGTTCAAATATCTGACAGCATTCACGCACATACACGTAATATATATATATATATATATATATATATATGTGCATGTGTGCGTTTGAGACGCAAGTGAAGAATGGGATGAGGGGGTTGAGGAGGGGAAACAAAAAAAAACACAAACACAGAGAGAAGAGCAAATCGATTGGTGCACATGCAATATGTGTGTGCAGGTTGAAGGGGGTAAACAATAGCGACAGGGAACAAAATAAATGCAGCGACCCGTCACACCGAGGTAAGCCACCTGTGGTAACTCATTGCATAAATGTGTCGAGCGACACTCCCTCCCAATATTCGCTTCTGTTTCCGTTTCTTGTGCGCTTCCTCCTTCTGCATTTTCTTTTCCTTTTTGTTTTTCCTCTCGTTTAAATTCCTGTCAACCTACTTTGAAAGCGCACGCACACACACACACACAAACACACGAAGATAGACAGGCAGAGACAAGGGTGTGAGAAAGAAAGATGGCCGCTGATGGTTGTTTTGCCTCGTCTCCTCGTGTTTTTTGTTGTTGTTGTTGCTTTTTTTTTTCTTTTTTTTTTTTGTGTGTGTGTGTGTCGCCTGCTCCACCCACTCCAACTGCCGATGATACGCCTGCCGTGAAGCGCAACCCATTGCTACCCACCACCCTGCAGCTATTCATTGCAGGAACCCTTTCCAAAGTATACGATTCCACCACCCTTGGCTCTCTTTTCCTCCCCATTCCTCATTCCATTCTCTCGCTTCCTCCACTACCCTCATGCCGTCTCCATCTGTTTAGCAAATCAGACCAAATATCTATATAGATATATATATATATATAGATAGATAGATATACATTATTACCATTATCATCATTATATAATAATACTAATACCAATGGTAATGATAATAAGAGCAATGGGATAAAGTGGAAAACAAAAGGAGAGAGCATCGAATTGCATGTCTCCCACATTTGGCGTCTCCTCCGAGCTTTCATTCCTCACTACTCCTTGTTTCTCTTCTGGTCAGACACGCATACACACAAACACAGAAACGAACAAACAAACACACACAAATATGGAGATAGATAGATAGATAGAGAGAGAGAGACGCCGCTGTTTACCGAGACGAAATTTAGGCGCTCCATGAGACACGCTGCAGACATTCCTGTGCCTTTTCCCAATTTCCCTGAGCCAATTCGAGAAAAATGACTAAAAGGTGGTAGGCGAGAAGCACACCTTGATCGTTGTTGCTGTTGCTGTTACTGCTGCTGTTATTATTGCTGCTAGGAAGCCCCCCATCCTTCTTGGTTGCCCGGTTCTCGTAAACCTTTGCCAGAAGTGAGTCTACAACCGAAGTGGCCTGATTCCACGAGCCGTTCGCTATGTGCGTAATTGCCAAATTGATAAAAAGTGCCTCCACACGGCTGTGTTGATGACTATCCAGCTGCTCAGATGAGGGTGCAACAACAAGGCTGGAGAGGGAAGAACGACGCAACACCTTCAGTGCCCGATCCGGCTCGTTGAGATGCACCAGAGCTTCCACCATGTAGGAAAGAAGAGCGGCGTGCAGATTCGGCGAGAGCGGGCGACGCTCGTGCAAGCTAAGGAGATCGTATCCCACGTTGACCATAACAGTGTAGTTTTTGCGTAGCACCTCGATGGTGCACCAGTAGAAGAGCGCAAAGTGTATGAGCTGCACGTTGTGTGGAAACGCCTCCACCGCACTAACAGCGGTGTGGCCCGGTGGAAGCAAGAGGAGCAGTGCGTTTTGAACGGCGGTGCACGCCAGATTCTCTAATGTGCTACCGACAGCACTATCTTTTGGATCCGTGAGAGGGCCATCTACGACAATGGCGCCCGGGAGAATTAGAAATTCGTAGTTGGGAAGCAATTTGCCGCCTCGCAGCTGCTCTGAGAAACGATCCTGCATGCGTTCATACTCCTCCAGAGTCTTGGCACGCGCCTGCACGTGCAACTTGCCAACCGTGGCTTCAGCGAGACGCACCCAGAAGAGAGGAGAGTTCCTCATGAGATCCTGCACCGAGAGAAGACATGCAATGGCGCTGTCATACTCTCCCCGGATCAGGGCACAGAGACCAGCGTTGTACACGATAGGCTGACGCATCAAAAGGGCATTGGATTGCATGGCAGCCTTCTCAGCCTTCGCAAAGCATAGCGACGCCACGTTCATCTTGGAGTCGCCCATCGTCAGGACACCGAGGTTGTTGAAGTACACAGCCCAGTCGCCATCTGAGTTGTGCGACACTTCGTGAATGGTGCTCACGTCGGCGAAGGCGCAGTTCACCATACTCAGTATCGCGGGGTCTTTTGCAAACTTTCCCATATTTTCCGCGAGCACCCTTTGGATCAATTCATCATCTGAGCGTTGACGGTGGCGCCCCCCTGACGGTGTGCGTGTGATGATCTGAAAAAGGCAGAGTGCCCGCCCGAGCACTGCAGACGACATGTTGCCTTGCATCGTTAGCAGCGCACGCAGAATAACAGCCGATTCGTGCACAAGACCCGATCTCGCAAGTAGGAAGGCACGGTTGAAGTGCGCCGTCTCGTGCCCTTCGTACAGAAGCTCCACGGCAGGCTTCGAGTCCCTCTCGTTCAGTGTGGGAATAGAATCAGAGGCATTGTCGGCCAGCGCAGTAATCGTTTGGTGTACATCTGCATGGTTTTGCAACAGTCGTACAATGGCTAGATTGTGCTGCGTCTGCAGATCGTCTTTTGGCATGGACTGAAAAATCGACTCACATTCCTGATAATTCTGTGCCTCAAACGCCTTGGATGCGTTCTCTAATTGCTGTCGGATGACCTCATCCACCATTTGTCTCGTCTCTAGTTTCCCCCCTTTCCTTTTTATGTATGTATGTATGTATGTATGTAACAAAAAAAAAAAAAAAAGAAATTCTTCTCCCTTTCCTCAGTTCACTTTCTTCCTCCTACTTCCGCGGCACTACCACCACAAACACAAACACAACAATCGGGAGAACAAACACAAAGAATGAAAGAAAGCGAGCGTTGGCGTGGTGGGAGGAGCGTAGAAAACAAAACAAAACAAAAAGGGCTCCACCGCTCCCATTGTCTCCATCACCCGTTCATTCTCTCTCTCTCTCTCGCCCACCAGGAAACACCCACATCGGCCTGGATTGCACACATCACACACTCAGCTTTACATTTGCTGCTGACGCTCCGACATTGTCACTTCTCCTTGGCTGGCATTAGCATCCGCATGAACTCCTCCTTGGAGACACGGTTGTCGTGGTCAAGCACATCTGCATCTTCGATCATCGCCTTCAGAACATCCTCTGGTATATCCTCGCCGATTTCATGAGTGACCCGCTTCAAATCCTCAATAGTGATGTAGTCCGACTTGCCCTGTGTGAAGTGTGGAAAAGCGAGCATCACTTCCTCAGCATCATCCGTGAAAAGTTTATCCCTCATGATGGCCTCAAACTCATGCAAGATGAGATTGCTCGACACGCCACCCTTGTCCATCTCTGCGACGAGCCGCTTGATAAAACCCTTCTGTGGCTCGTAGCCAAAGGCACGAAGAGCCACCTTGAGATCGTTAGGAGAGATGGTTTCCGTTCCGTCCACGTCGAGGATGCGAAACGCCTCGGCGATGTCGTTTTTCTGACTCGCAGACAACTCGGGTGGCAGCCGCTGCGCCGCAGGACGTGAGAAGTCGTTCCTGTTCATGAATAATTTTCAAGTCGCAAACCCTCCCACCACCTCTTCCCGTTGCTATCCCTGTCTCTCTCTCTCTCTCTCTCTATATATATATATATAGAGAGAGAGAAAGAAAAGGAGAGAGATGTGCTTGTCTGCTCTAATTGGTGTATATTGTGCAGCAGCGCCACAGACACACACACACACCACACACACACACACACCACGCAGTACCAACCTCGCTACCGTCACCGCTAGGTGTGTGCTAGTCGAAGAGAAAAGAAGAAAGGACGGCAGCTTAAACCCTCACTGTGGCGAGAAACCGCCACGCCGGCGAAGAAGGAGCAAGGGGAGGAGCAATACGGACGCCAACAATGCGGCTTAGAGTTGAGGGGCGTTGGGCGAAGGGGAAGGAATTAGAAAGACACACGCACCAGGAAAAGAAAAAAAAGGGGGGTTTATTTGACCGCGAAAAGAAGAGATTCAAAAAAAAAAGGGGGGGGGGGTGCCGTGTAGTTGCGTACATCCAGTTTCATTACTGCTAGGGTGTGGTGCACCACTCACGTTCCCTTCCTACCAGCCTGTAGGCACATGTGCATGCTGCACTTGAGGGCTATTCGGTCTCGCACGGCTTCACCAACTAGCGGCTGTGCACTGCCGCAGAGATAAACAGAAAATTCATCCACGGGGGACCTCAATGGGTGCGCCGCCCGCAGAGTCATACAAAAACAGAAATTGGTGAGGAACGTACGTGACAGCGCCATGCGCGAGGGAACCAACAAACACAAACATAAATTACGCATAAGGCCCGAACACATTTGTTCCGTGCGTCTGCTGGTCATCCGACTCGCGCGCCGTCTACCGTCATCCAGAGGCGCAGCCGCCGGCCAATGACGCCTTTGGCAACCCGCGGATGTTTGAGCCCGGTGGCCCGCGCCCAACACTGCGTCCACCGCTCAAGAGCCCTGGCCTTCTGCTTTCAGAGTACTCATGTAGATGATGTGAGACGGGCTCAGCGGAAAACATCGTAGCAACGAACAGACATAGGAGACGCACAATGGATAGAGCAAAATCAACGATGCTGAAGGGCTTTTGGTCAACGACCTGGCCGTTCCGAATGTAAGGCATGTTCCCCTCCACCGACCCCCCTATTAATCCCGTGCACGCTGCAGATGTGTATATTTTTTTTTTGTGAATATTGCACACAAAAAAACAAACAAACAAACAAAGGGGGCAGAGAAAGGAAGAGGGAGGTGGGGATTTTATGTTCAACACCTACCAATTCTTCTGGCAGAGTGGTGCAAGGAAGAAGGCGAGTGTACGGGAGAAGGAGAAGTGTCAGATGCAAGCAAAAAAAAAAAAAAAACATAAAGAAGAATGCAAGCCACAATGAGTGGGTGGACGAAGGAATGAGAAATATTTGGCATGCAAAGAGCCGGGAACTGTTTCCCCTCCCCCTTCCCCCTTCAAACCCTCGCTCCATTTGTGCACAAGTTAGGTAGTACACCGTGCTAACCGACATTTTCTAGGCTTTATCTGTCTCTACCTCCTCTTGTAGACAATGCAGCTGCTGCTCCCGCACAACGGCCTTTGCCTGGCCGCTATCCAGCGTCTGTAGCAGCACGCAGGCGCGACAGAGCCGCTGGCTTGTCACGTATCCGCATCGGCTGCACAACCCCTGTGGGTTCTCTGGAGTGGACTCCCCCTCTTTCACCCGCAGACGCTCACCGGAGCGGATGGTGTCGAGAATGCAGCGTGGCTGCAGTGCCTCCACATCCTTGAGGAGCATTCGCGCCTCACTTCGAAAGGCTTCCCTGCTATACGAGCACTCCGTAGTAAAATAATCTAGCTGCTTGAAGTGTGCGTAGAGGACAATTTCCTTCTCGTAGGCGTACTTTAGTGGCTTTACACGGGGAAGAAGCCCTTCTCCAGCCGTGATGGCGCTCGTGCAGCGGGAGAGGCGTGGAACATCAGCACGCAGGGCATTCATGAGAATTGTCTCTGCCAAGTCATCGGCGTTGTGGCCCGTCGCAATTTTTGTTGCCCCAAGAAGAGCTGCACCACGATCGAGTGCCTGGCGGCGGAAGACACCACAAAAGGTGCAGCTATTACGTAGGCCGGACAGCTTCACCACATCGTCCATCGTCCACCCGTACAATTCCCTGTACGAAAGCACATGCAGTGGCAGACCATAGTGGTCCGAATTTCGGTGCACCGTTTTTAGACTATCGTCGCGATAGCCCGCGATCCCCTCATCGATGCTAAGCAGAAGCAATTGCACCCCGTATCCGTGGCGTTCGTTGAGCAGCTTCATGAGGTGCATCAATACGGTGCTGTCCTTTCCACCGCTTGCTCCACATGCAACGATGTCGCCAGGCGTGAATAGCTTCTCCGACACGATCGTCTGATGTATCTCCGCCTCGAAGAGGTTGAAGAAGCAGCATTGACACAGGAGCTGTCCGTTGCGAGGGCGCTTCAAGACAGCCTTCGAAACGCAGCAAAGACTGCATTGTCGACGACAGGGCGGCGGCATCCACACAAGCCACCCACGCGCCCAGAGTTCCCTATGTTGCTCTTTCCCGCCCACCGCTCTCCCTCCCTCCCTCCCTCCCCCCCCCCCTTTTTTTTTCTATTCAAATATGAAGATACAAAGAGTAGATGAATGAAAGGTTGATGATGATTATTATGATCGGGAAGAATCAACGAAGAAGAGCTGCAGGAGCAATAAAAGCAACAAATTGAAGAGTGGACATGCTGCCAGGACGCCACCATCTCATTCACACAATTTCACCTTGCAAGGTGATGCGACACAGACGACGATAGTGGGCAGGGCAGAAACTCTACTAGAAAGAAAGCAGAGGATCCACTGACGATAGATTGCCGACTATCCCTTCCTCCGGGGTGCAGCAGCGGAGACAGCGGGAGGTGATGCGGAAGCCGCCGTCAACAAATTCGAATCGTGGATATGCACAGTCGCCGCCGGCGGCAAGTGGAGAAGCTGCGCGACTGTCTCTGCCGCATCCCGATGCAGGAACGGTGACTCGTCATGACCCCATCTTCGCCCATGCCCATCAGCTTCACCACAGGCAGCGGTCCTAATGGTGTCTACAGAAACATTTGCAGAGCTGCCGGTAGGAATGGTTGCCGAGGTGCTTCTACACACTGCTTCGCGCGGTGTTCTCTGTCTAAATTGCAGCGCAGATGGAGAAGTACGAAGACTGTCTACCTTGCATTGTAAACTCCTTACCGCATCTCGTGTCGGCACGTTTTCTAGCCGTTTTTCCATCTTCTTCACAGTGTAGTGCGCAGCCTCTGCGCTCTTCGTGGCGGCAACCACCAACGCTCGAAGAGTTGCCAACTCCACATCGGCCGAATTCAGGGTCTTCTCGAACTTCTTCTGCGACTCTTGCCGCGCACGTCTCTCCGCCTCCAGCGCCATGTGGAGCTCTGCGTTTGCCGTCTCTAGAACAGATATCCTCTCCACGAGGTTGGGGTCTGCAAAAGGAGTTGCCGCACAGCTGCCAGCGCCAGCGCCAGCGGTTGTGTCCTCACTTGTTCCGTGCTGTGCACTGTGGTCTGGATTCTTGCCCCACATGTCCACAAGACACGACGGATATGCCGAGACTGCAGAGTCGACGTTCGCTGAGGGCTGAGCGTCACCATCGCAGGCACGTGGGGGCGAAGGAAGAGAAGAAGAACAAGAGAGACGGTAATGCAGTTGTTTCTCCTTTGTAGACTTTGGACATGACCATAGATTGTGCACAGCCACATCATTCAAGGTTGATTTCTCTCCAGATGCTGAGCGCAAGTCCAGGCGGACCACCGTTGGGGCAGCTGCATAGCTTGGGGACCGTGAAGGGATCAGCGCTGCGACGCAAGGGCTTAATCCACTTTCATATGAAGCATTGGTAGTGGTGCTTTGGCCACGGCGCGCGGTCTCCACAGAGATGTCTCTGTCACTGACACTCCTCCCAGAGCAACGGGTGCACATTGCAATGTGCGCCCTCATGGAAGACGCCCTTAGCCGAACACCACAGTAGGGACACACAACAAGAGTGTTCATCTGAAAAGTCAAGTGAAGCGTTCCAGCTCTTTTTTTTTTGTTTTTTTTTTTTTTGTTTGGCCGTCCACCACGCACTCGCGTGCTCACACTCCCACCTGAACGCCCAAACAAACCCGTCGTTGTCTCTCTAGACGGAACCAAAACACACACACACACACACACGCATACAAAAAAAAAAAAAAGAGGATACAAGTTGGAACAGCATGGGTGGGAAGGAGGAGGAGAAGAAGGGATAATCAAAGGTGCTCAAAGTTCACTGTAGCAGAATTCTGTCACTTCAGGAAAAGAGTAGATAAATATTTTTTTTTCTTTCGAGTTTTCCTCTTCTCGTTTACCCCCTTCCTTCTTTTTGGTTTCTTTTTTTCTTTTCGTGAAGAAAAGGGGGTGGGGGTAGAGGGATTTGTTTGGCGTTGTGTGGATGAAATGAATAGTGGGACATCAACCAAGTTGCCAGGGTCCATCAAAAGCCTTTGTGATGCCGTTTCTTTAGCTAACAGTGGTGTCTACTCTCATACCACCTGTCTTGAGGGAATTTTGTCTCTTTCGGTGGGAGAGTTGAGACGTATAAACGCTCCCAAGATTCTTGTTTGCCCCATCGGTGATGTTGGAAATCAGTTTGGTCTTTGAAGGTAGTCGGACGACTGGCGCGAAGCCGTTGCGGGGATTTAAAATGCTGGGTGGTGCCCACTGCGAGCGTTGAGCGGGTGTTTTGCGCACGATGGGTGTCTTAAACTCGAGGCACCCTACATCAGGGATCTTGTGCCTCCCTGTGGGAATTGAGGCTCTCGGCTTGTCACTGCACGGTTGCCGCCGATTGAGCAGCGCTGGCTTATTCTTGGAGTGCGGCGCACGCCCCGTCACTGCAAACAATTTCCGCGGCCCCTCACTTTCCAATTTCTCCATTCGCGAGAGCGTACGTTGAAGCGGCAGCCCAGTTGTCCGATGCACAACATGACGATGTGTATTCGGCTCTGCCAGGAGCTTCGGCAGGGACTGGCGTGATGATTTCTTGTGGTCCAGCGCTGACCCGGTTGTAGGACAGCGGCGGTTGGCCAGCAACCTGTTTCCCCATGTGGAGCCCGAAGGGAAGCCCGGTGTGGGAATCGCGCAGCAACAAGACGACGACGACTGCCTCCGTTTCACATCTCTGCATCTCTGGAACGCCACCGTCTTCTTCCCCTCTTCATTCGGTTGAGATTCATGATACGCACGCTGCTCCATAATCCACGGCACCGCTATGGTCCGCCAAAGCACGTCAAACACTTCATCCACGAGCTCCCGCATGGCGGAATCGTTAGAATCTCCCGCACTGCCTCCAGGAATTGCTACATTCATTCCTCTACCTTCCTCCTCGTCCGCCTCACTGTCGTCTGCCCTGTACAACGTGCGGCAGTTCCCCGAAACGAGAGCGACAGTTTGATCTCGGGCCGAGTCGCCTGTCGTGTTTGCACCACTGCTTGACATCAACGATGCATGGGATTCTGCAGCACTCGCCAGATTCGCAACGCTATCTGGTGGTGGTTGGTAGATTGGCATTGCTGTTCCCACCACACACAACGAGTCCACGGGAATCTTCGACCGCCACTCATACACCTCACTGTTCAAGATGCCCTGCTGCAGGTGCCTGCCGCGCGCGGGCCTGTAGGGATTCCAATCCGTTCGTGGTCCCCGTGCAGATTCTGCACAAGCTTCCTCATTGCGCACGCTTCCCAAGAGGCGCTGCCATAAATCCCCAAGCTGTCTTTCCGCGTTGTTATCTAACAATTCACCTAACCCGAGAAACCAACGGCTGTCACCAGCATCTCGCTCAGGGTTCATGCATTTGATCGGCAGAGCCACCTCCACCACGCCCTGCTCCTCCGGCAACCCCACTCAAGCTATTGCTGTGCGTGCGTCGCAGCACACCCTTCTACATTGCACGCCAAGGCAAACCCAAAAAATATCGACGACAGCGAGAAAACAATATGCACACAATTCATTGGGACCAAACGGGCAAGGAACGAACAGTAAACGAACAGATGGCAACAATACATTAAAAAAAAAAAACGCACAGGCACACGTACGCACAAGGACAACAGCATCACCGAAAGTTTTTGTTAAAAAAAAAAAAGAAAACAAGAGAAGAACTGCACAAGATAACAATTCATTGGGGAAAAAAAAAATTAGATGAAATCCAGAAAAAAAAAATAAAAAATAAGCCCAGTGGGGAAAAAATGTAAGTAAGTGCAGCACCTACTCTCCTCAACAGCCAGAGCCCCATACGAAATCCACATCACAGAACATTAATGCATTTATCGTCACCGGCCATTCCCTGCGGGGAAGAAAAAAGGTGGGGAGGTATTGTGGTCGACTGCTCATTCTTGCTCTTCTACTGTCCGCATATACCCCTCCTGGTTTCTTCTCTTCTCCGTCTCCTCTGTGCTCTAGGCATGCTCTCCTTCGTGTGTTAACAGTTCCCCTCTCTCTCTCTCTCTCCTCCCCAACGTCCGTTCCGGATTCCTTCGCCAAATCTCACACCCCTTCTCTATCAGTCTATGTCTCTATACGCATGCGTCTCTCTCCCCTCTCCTCCACGCCATCTCTCTACTTGTTGGAAGATGGAGAAACAGGCCTATACTCTTTTTTTCTTGCGCATCCGCCACAACTTGGCAATGGCTGCCACACGCTTGTTGTACTTTAGTTTCTGAATGGCATGTGCGTGGGGACGTCCTTTTTTCACACTACCCTTTCCTGCACGGCCCGGTGACTTGCGCTCCAAAGGCTTCACAGGGGTGCGCTTTGTGTTCGATGCTGACCGCTGGCCCGTCGACCGTCCCTTAGCCGGGGCTTTCACTACGCCAGTGTTTGCCTTCGGCTTCATCGCCTTCCGGGCTTTACTCTTTGCTGGGTGGTGTGTGTCGTTTCTTCGCTTCGGAGACACCGTTTCAGCAGCCGAATCAACAACAGCGCCCGTGCTGCCCCTAGTGCCAGAGGGAGGAACAGTCTTCGTGGTTCGTCGTTTCGGGGTTGTCACCAAAGGCACTCGCGCAGGAACGCGTGTGACGCCACGACCCACCCACCGCGTTGTGCAAAGCGCTTGCAGTGGATTAGCACCTTGCGCTGTCAAGAGCCGGCGAAGCATTGCCGTTGCCGCCTTTAGACAGTGAAAGAAGAAGAAGAAGGAGAAGAAGGCAAGAACGCTCCCACTCTCCCCACCCTCCTCACCTGTTAAGCCAATCCTCTTCGTTCCCTTGCTTTCAGATGCGCACCTGCGCAAGAATGCTCTCACTCCTTAGCGCCGAATGATGTAAAGGAGTGCAGTCTCTGCACCCAGTTCCACCCCTTCATACGCAAAAGAGCAAAATGATTGAAAGAAAGGTTGGAAAAGCGACAAGAACAGCAGAGCAAAGACACACACACACACACACACACATACAGAGAGAGAGAGAGAATAATGTAGATAGATAGAGGGTAACAAAAATTTTTCTTAACAGGGAGCAAAGACATGAAAGACACACAAGCAGCACGCTGGAAAAAATGCGCGATGTAAATTTGAAACAAGACTGGACGAAAGTGAAGCAGGAAAGGTGGGAACCATCTCTCTCTCTCTCTACACACACACTATGACTTTCGCACCAGGGCTCCAATGATAACGGCAGCAGCAGCAATGAGGCCCGCCCCGGCTAGTCCTGTCACTGCTAGTGTCTGCGTTGTCACCGAATCAATGTATTCTTTTAGCACAATCCCTTGCGGGTGGTGTGGCTCAAGCTGCATCATCTGGTTCACGCACGCCAACGACTTGTTGTAATCTCGCAGCTTTATCCATCCAATGGTCAGATAGTAATAGTGGATAACGAGGTCACTAACCGGTAAGAGCTCCTTCCTCTTCGTATCGCTCCCCTCTTCGCTCTCAGGTGGGGCGGAGGCGACCACCACCGCATCACCTCGCAGTTCTTCCCCCGAGGCAGGGGGCCCCGGTTCATGTGTTTCTTGGTGTGCATCATACAACTCCGTGTGTGTCACATCGCCCCAATGCTTTCTCCACGCGGCGTACACCAGTGACTCCATCAGGCGAACGCCCTCCGAAATGTAGGAGCTGCGCGAATGGGAAATCATGAGAGTCGCGTACTCAAATACAATGGTAGAATTGGTCGGCTCCAAGTTGTACTTGGGTCGGACACGTAGAATGGCCTCCTCCAACCCAAGCAGTTCCTCCTCCGAGGGTGACAACAGATGCTTCACGCAGGGATCCTTCTTGAAGAGTTCATCTAGAAACTTCGACGTCATAAACACGTCCTTTTGTTGCCGTTAAAACTCTTTTTTTTTTTTTGTGGTGTTAGTTACCCGTATCCCGCCACCTGGCTCCAGCCTTCCCTCCTCTCGCACGACGATATGTGTATAGTGTCACCTCAAGTTCCGTTGGGCAAATATCTCTCGTTGGTAATTCACGTAGCCTCCTTTTTCCCCCCCTCCGCCCCCCCTCCCTCCTTACGCAGCCTCTTGTTACTCAAAATGCCTAGGCAGCAGGTCTGGCAATGCGCCAACAGACTTAAAAAAATGGGGGTAAGGGGGCAAGAAGTGCCAGCAGCAACAGCAACAACAATCTCCCATCACGTCAGACACACAGAGATAGAGAGAGATGGAGAGGAGCACAGAAAATAACATATGCATTCATGCATATATGTAAAGTAGTGGTAGAATAAGAAAGGCGCAGATATAAATATATATTTCAAGAGAGGCTACGAGAAAAAAAAAAAAAAAAAACGTGCCTGCTGTGAATTCCTCTTTATGTTTTTTTTTTTTTTTTGCTTCGGTTGTGTTGTGTTGTGTTTTAGGTGGGTGGGTGGAAGCAGCCCTACCACAAATTAGTGCCTTTTACTGTTGCATGAGCCCCTGCTCATCTAATGGTGCTGCAGAAACGCGATACCCAGTGATCATTTTGAATCTTCCTGTGTCAGCTTCAATGTTTCCTTCAGAACCTTAGAAAACTCAGTGCCGCGACTCTCGGCCTGCGGCCCAGTGTACTTCAGGAGATACGTCGCCACCTTGTCGCCCGTGGGTATTGTAAAGATGGCATGCGTGTCCTCTGCTTTCGTCAGGCGAAAGTAACCACATAGCGGTGCATTAAGAGAGTACCCGTCGCGAACAATCAGGCGGTAGCGGCACTTTGGCTCCTTCACCCCATCTCCGTCGTCCGTCGCCTCGTGAGACTTAATTTTTGCATCACCAGTGCCACATTCCGCCCAACTCTTCGAATCTGATTTGAAGAGGAACAACTTGGACGGCACGCATGCCAGCACTTTGCCCGTCGAAACAAAGACAGGGGCTGCATTCACAAGTGCTTCGCCGGGGGTAGCCGCATTGGGAGACACTTCGGTTGTTTTCTGCTGCGCATCGGCCTCTTCTTCGGCCATTCTCTTCTTTGCCTCGACAAAGGAACCCGCTGCATTGGCGAAATCAAACAGGCCTGCAAAAAGCGGCTTCCCCGTCGTGGCCTCACTGCTGTTGCCGCTGCCGCCGCTGGTGGTGTTGTCGTTGTTTTTCTTCTCCTCCGTGCTGCCCTTGTCAAAACCAAACGTAAATCTACTGAATGGGGCGGATTCACCAGTCGGTGGTTTCCCAAAAAATGAGAATGGGGATCCCGGCGCTGTGGGTTTTAGAGCATCCCCATTATGAAATGGCGTCGCCCCCGGTGTAAGAACATCGTCGCTGTTCTTCTTGGGAGGCTCCAGCTTTGTGGGCAGGGCCGGCACATCCGCAGGAGAGATGCTCGAGACCGCCTTGAACGCACCATTCAGCGATGGCGCGGATTCCCGAGGCGGGGGGCGACAAATCCGCACTATTCGGCGCTTCGCCAGTGTCTCCGGATCGGCGTAGGAGTTGTTGCGGTCCGTCTGTCCATCCTCGCCCTCGCTCTCCAGCGAAAGCGCCCGCTTCCTGCTTTGCCCTGCACTATCAGACATTGTTGTTGCTGTTGTTGTTGAGGGGGTTATGTAACGCTTAGGAGCCACTACACTGGCAGAGCAGCAACTTTTTATTGTTGTTTAAAGAAACAAAAGAAAAAAAGGCGGAAAGAAAAGATAACAAGAAAACAGGTGAACCCCATACACCCCGCCACCAGAGCCAGCACCAAGACAACAACAACGCAAGAGCACGTACGCACCCCGCCCCAATGCCATATTCACAACCAAGCCACGAGGATTGGAGTAACAGTAAACGGGGTCATATGATGATGGAGCAATGCATACAGATTTTACATCAATGACACCACCACCACCCATCATGCACACATTGAAGAGGTAGAAACAGAACGGGGTGGTGGTGGTGGTGGTGTCCTCAAACATTCATTCATTTCTTTCGTGTACTACTCGAATCCGCCTTTTCAAGCTCAATCTCTATTAGGCTTGTATGGAACTTTGGTGGGATGCCGCCGCCAAAAATCACCACCCGCTTACCCTTCTCGCTGACGCACCCGACCGAGCCTTTGCGTCCGGCCAGCTCCTCCTTTTCAACGGACAAGAGAGACCACTTGGAATCTGAAAAGGAGAACTGCAGAATTTGTGGTTGGGGCCCTTTTTCATCCTCACCGAGGCACACAACAAAATGGCCATTTGACACTGCCGCAATGCAGCCTTGGCGCCTGGATGGCAGAGAAAGGCATGCCTGACAGACCCACGTGTTGTCACCACCGCGTAGGGTCAATATGTGAAGATCATTTTGGAGGCACGATGCAAACCCTCCAAACACAAACAACCGCTCGCCCGCTGGGTCAAACGCAACCGCGGCCTCATCTCGGGGCGACGGTGGTGTTCCACCTCTGGCATTTACAATATCCCACACTGCCTCATTCTTTTCAATCAGTGGGCCCAGATGGAGCCGCCAAACGTCATTCAGACGCCTCCCGCCATCAAAACCACCAAACAGATATACTACGGGGCTTTGAGAAGCTTCCTCAGCGCATCCGAGCACACCTAGCACCATGCTGTGATGCACACGGGCCGAGGGGACCGCACCAATAGGCTTCACCAACCTCCATTCAAAACTAACGGAATCCTTGTTGTTCGCACCTGCTGCCTCTTGAACCTTTGGCGCAAGCAGCCAAAGGTTATTGCTGTACGTCTCGTCATTCCAACCGCCGAAGACAAGACAATATTCCCCAAACGCGACAGCCGCTGCGTCTCGGATCTTTTCGGGCAGTGACGACCCTCTCGACCACTGCTTGCTCAGCAAGTCGAATTCTGCCAACTGCGAAAGGCTTCGACCTGTCCGTGGATCATATCCACCGCAGAGGTACACCTTCTTCTCCGAACAGGCTACAGCGCTGCCGATGACCTCCTTCACAATGCTGCTGGGCTGCATGGGAGCACCCTTTGCAGGTATACTCTCCACCCACTCGAATTTGTTAAACCTCCGATAAACAGTGTCCGCCGACATGCTTCTGCCTATCAGAACACACCTTGACGTGTAGTACACAACGCAAACACCAGAAGTAGCGAATATGCAGCAAAAACAAACAAAAAAAAAACAAGAAGATGGGGAAGATGGTTGGATGCATGGAAGGACGCATAGGGAAGCGATAGGTGAGAAAGGTGAGAGGGCCGACGTTTTACGAGCGACTAGCAAAACTTGTGCAACATTCAGAGAGAGCCCGACTGAAGCATGAGATTCCCAGATCGATACGGAAGCCCTGAAGAAGAAGAAACAACAAGAAAGAAAACAAAAAATATATAGTGAGAGATGGACGGATAGCATGCGTATGTTTTTTGTTGTTGTTGTTGTTGTTATATATATATATATATATATAACAACAGCCATAAATGTCACACATTACCATCATTCCCTCTATTGCGCCACCATCCCATCTCATTGCGTGCTACATGATAGAGCAATTTGAAGTTGTTCTCGAGTATCCAATACGCCCACGAATCCGTGACTCTAAAGACGGCGGAATTTTCGCACCACTTTCCGCAAGAGAATCAATAAGAAAACCCACATCCGCTGGCGTAAAGCAGCCAAAGCATACACCACCGTCCCTCGTGTATAAGAGGACGTTCCCGGCGTAGGCGTGGCCACCAACGTGGGAACACGGATATACATGAATTCTCTGTTTCACATGCTCCTTCGCCTTAATAGACTGGCGGAAAAGATCCACCAAGACGGCACCGCAGTATCCGCAGCGAGAGTCACGAGAACGGTGCGAGCAGACAAAGATAAACGCCTCGTTGGACCGATCGCAACTAACTGACCCATTTGACTCCCAAGGAAGCACCCCTTCCGTGATGGAGGTGTACTGTGTGATGATCATGGAATCCAAGGGTTCACTGTATTTAAACCGCAACACACATGCGTCGGGGCCAGGGCGGTGGTACACCGTCAGTTTTGCGTAACCCGCCGCCGTTAGCACCTCCTTTAGAGTGCTGTATCCGGGCACATTCTCGGCCTTTGGGTCCCATTGAACCGCAGGCAGATCGGTAGAAAAAAACACATGCTCGCCAAGTGTCATACTACCGGGCAGCTTCGGCGGCACTTGCCCGCAGCATTCCGCCCTGTAGAAACCAACCTGTGATTCATCAAGACCCTCAATATCCTGCAGTGTCTCCCTCGATAGGTGTTTGGCGATCTCGTCGTGGGATAAATTTGCAGCAGTCATTCCTCTTACTCGAGTTGTTTCTTCCCGTTTGCTGAAGAAGAGAATCCAACTGGTTTTGAGACCACACCCGGAAAAAAAGAAAAAAAAAGAAATAGGCAGGCGAAGGGATATACTGCAGCAATTGCAACCGTGTCACCCAACAGACCGACACGAAGAGCACGCACAAGTGCCGTCATCTAAAAGTGGGCATGCCGACCAATCCGATTCACACCACCATCAAAACCCTGTAGACCACACCTTTCAATTGGTCACTGAATCAGTGGTCTGAATAAACGACTTGGCAGTAAGTGGATCGCTGAGCCTCGGCCTCTTCCTCATTACTTTGGGCACGCAATAGGGGAAGACAAGAGCGTTGCAAACTGGGTTGAGGGATTCCTCTCCGACCAGCTTTGTTTCCCAACTGTTCTCTTTCCGAAGCTTTCCTATCTTCGCCAATGCCAACTGGCGCTGGTGGTGAGCTGAAAGTCGATCGCGGAACAGCACCATGATCGGAGGGACAGCAAACTCAAACTCCCGCTCGTTAAGAGAGCCGTCGCTTTGGATCGTCAGGGTTTTATGAAGGCGTGGAAACCGTGACCGCTCAATGTTAAGCTCCTCCGCGAACATGCCTCGGTTTTCTAGATGCTGCATATCACTTGTGTGGCGGTCCTTGATGAAAGACCGCAGTATATACGGTATTTTGTAGTCTGCAGGACGCAGACGAGGATGCAAAGGAATTGCACGGGCGACCGGGCGCAGCCCCTGCGGTGGCGGGGCGCTCCTACTCACAACGGCCCACTTGTGTAGCACCATCACCTAGTTTGTCCCTCACTGACCTTCCGCCCCTCCCCTCCCACAATCCCCGCCGAGATAGAGAGAGAAGAGTGATGAGACACATGCAGCGTGATGCCGCAGTGTGTCGAGTCATAACGCACATACATTATATGGAAGAAGGAAAGACATAAAGAGGGAGGGAGAGACATGATCTAGCAAGACTTTGCTTAAACGCACGTCCCTTCTTTTCTGTCCTCTTTCAACTACCCAGGAGAAACAGCTCTTAGTTATGGCTTCGGGTGTTGCCCCTCCCTCCCCCTTCTCCAGTGAATGCACACACACACAGAGAGAGACATAAATATGTATATATATATATATATATACTACAGATTTCTTCTTGCTCGTTGCAGCGAGTCCGTAGAGAGGGTGCGAAATGTCTCGCCTACCGTCCGCATTGAGAGTAGCAATGGGGATGGCGGATCAATAGCACCAACATCCCTCGACAGGTACTCCATGCTGTGAAGAAGTGTCAGGAAACCTACGCGGTTGTCCACACAAGAGAGCAAACCGCCCGTTGGTAGACTCATTGTGAGTGTGCAAATGGAAACAAGGTTGATGTCTTCCACCCTATCCACACATCCTTCAAGCAGCATGCGGCAACTCTCATTAACAAGAACCGCTAAAAGCCTCAGAAGAACGTCGTTCCGTGTTATACACCTCGTTCGTACCATCGGCCTCAAAGCTCCGCGGTTTAGTTGCCCATTCTTCCCGTAGAAGCTGCCGAGAAAGGAATGGTCACCGCCAAAGCCCTCCGTGACCATCGTCGACAACAACGTTCGTGCTACAGAAGTGACGTTCCTCCCTTTCGTCATGTGCTGGTGACGCTCCATGACAGCCGAAAGATGCTTTGCGCCGTAGTGATCCAGAAGTTGAAACGGGCTGACGCGAAATCCCAAAGATTCTCTTGCGACTTGCTCAATGAGATGCACATCTGTCTCTGCAGCCAGCCGGCATAGCTCCAATGTGAGGGCCGCAACTAGACGGTTTCCAGCGTCGCCACCCCGTGTTAGAACATATGGTATCTTCTTCGACTGCAGATACGCCAGGGCGGAGGACAGCACCATCTTTCGGTTTTCATTTGAAACATTTGATGTTCTCAGAAGCTGCACCTCCATCATTTCTCCCTCTCCCAAGTCAGGTAACTTCGGCGGGCGAAGAGATGTAGCGACCACCGCGCAGTCCAATAACTCCACTGCCTCCTTCAAAGCCTCTGGCTGTCCAATCAGAAGGGCACTTCGCATTCTCTTACATCCGCTACAGGCACGCTCCCTTGAAATAAATTGAACGGTTGCAGGCGAACAGCCATCACGAAAGACCCAAAATGGCGCGCCACGTGTAGCGCTGACAGGGTCATGGGGTTGTACATCAACATAGCCGTCATGAGGAGGAGGAGGTGGTGGTGGTGTTAGCACTCGACGATGCATACGACGTAACACACCTGCCATCGCCGCCGCATTGCATGACTCGGATGTTCCCAGGAGCGCAGCATAGACGTCAAGACTTCGAACAGCGATGGTTGCAGCATCCTCGACATCAGTCAGCCCTGCCGCAGCACAGTAATCGGCCCATCGATCCCACAAAACGCCTCCCACAGTCCCTTCCGTGGATGGCAGCGTCGTAACGTCCCATGCAAGGAAATCACGCACCTTTTTTTGCCACAGTTGCAGAGTCGACCAGAGTGCATTTTTATTCCGTGTTTGCCGATGCAGAGAATCGCGCCCAGTGCGAAGCAGCTCGGGATACTTTAGCTGCACATCACCCCATACGAGTTTGTGGAGAAAGGGAATCTCAACCATGGTGCGTTTCGTGCTCCCCAGTGCAAGTGCGACGCACTGCAGTATGTGCGGTGACGGCCATACCCCAAGTTGCAGGGATGGAAACCCAACCCTCATGTTGGGAGCACACGAATTTTGCAGCACGACCCTGTCGCACATGAAGAGCAGCTCGGCGCCAAAGTCAAGTGCAGAACCACTCAATTCCGCCGTAAAGGAGGCACCCCGAGCGGAGGCCGCCTTTATCCGCCCAAAAAGTCCCTCCTTTTCCATAAAGAGTTCAAGGCGGGATAAAGGCGCGAATTCCAGCTCTGAATCCAACGCCGTGAAGAATGGAACACCCGGCGCAGTACAAAAAACAATGGAAAAGTCTGAACTCGGTCCAACCAGGGATTCCACCTCCGTGATGGCATTCCTCACTCCCACAATGATCGTGCGGATAGAACGCGGCCGCTCCACGAGCCTCAGTGTAAAGGTGCGGTCCAGTGAGGATGACAGACGCAGAAACGTGCCCTTGTCGGTGGGTTCAACATCCGTCGCATCAGACCAACACGAGAACAACTCACAACCCTCGTCCCTATCAATATTTAGAGGGTCAGAAATGTGCTCCTTTACAGATGGAGTTGGTGTAGTCTGGCATAATTTTTCAGGACTATCAGGAATGGAGGCAGCTGCAGTTTTCTTATCGCTACCATGTCCGCCATGATCATCATTGTCTTTTCTGACCCTCATCCCTGCTCCCGACAGGCGCATATCATCTTCTTGAGAATCCGATATCGATGACTCATTTGCCGACAGCTGAAATAGGGTGCCCTCCAGCTCCTGCAAAGTACACGCAATGTCACTGAGATTTGACGCAACCCGCATTGTCACCGTCGGGGTAATTGGTGAACCCTGATCAATTGCGAGGAACGAAGAACTCGAACGTGGATGATCCAGACTGGCACATGCTGCTGCTGCTGCTGCTGCAGGGGGAGGTGGAAGTGAAGGAGATGTAGCCAAAGCTGCAGTTGTCTTTTTTGGCGTCGGCGCCATTGGTGCAGATTGCAACTTCGAGGCTGAAACGCGAAGTTTGCGCTGTCCACAGCCGCGAGATGTCCACAGATGGTCAATCTCTTTCATAAGCCCGTCAAACTCGCTTCGCGACTTGCTTTTTGGGACGACATATTGTGCATCACCAGAAGACACAAGAACCGTAGAGTGGCGCAATGCATTAAAAAAAATACGAAACTTTACTTGGGGTGCGATGGGGCCGTAGCGCCGCATGGATTAATCCCACACCAGCGCGCCTCCATACACACAGTGAAAGAAAACAACAGCAACAACAACAAGCAAAAAAAAAAGGAGATGGTGCATGACAGAGTTTGAAGGGTGCCGGCGCACGCTGAACCACCCCCTCCCCCTCATGCGCGGCAACGAGGCCGCGCAGCAACAGGCGCGCCCACGAAGGTAGTGGGGCAGTACTAAACAACAACAGAGTGGGAAAGGAGGATGGAGGTTGGGGGCTGTGTAAAACTCGCTGCCACCCCTATAGGGGCTCTTCACCGTTGAAAAACCATGCCACAACTGACCCCTCCGGTGTACACGGCTCGAGCGATTCCGTCATTGCCTCCACTGGAGATCGATAGAATAACGCACAGCGCAAGACGTCAAAGCCGAACCGCTCGACGTTCGCCTTGAAAAGCAAAACATCGGCTAGCATGACTGAGCGAACCTCTGCATCCACTCCAGGAGACGCCGTCACCGAGCGGATCATCCGGGCAAAGGTGCCGATGAGTGGTACAACGACCCCACGACAGTCAACGGCGGACAGCAGCGGCTTCAACACCCGCATCAACCGCGCCGTCTCTCTCAGCATCGTCATCACCCATTCATTACCGGATGTCCGCCATTGCTCGGCAGACACCGCACCAAGCCCGTCAACTTTCTGTCTCACCAGGGTAGAAATTTTGCCAAAGAGCTCGTTTCGGTACGTAGCGCAGTCCTTACGAACTCTTTCTATGTTATCAGACACGGACAGCAACAGCTTTTCGGCGTTTGTCACCTGAATCCATCGCTTTTGCATGAGTGGGATACTGTCGTAAAGAAACGAGAGGTTTTGAGATGCGACGGCCATGTGCTGTAATGTGATAGTCTGCAGCAATCCGTGTTCCACGGCCATCGCGCCAAGAAGAAGCGCTGCGCAGTGTGAAGTGTAGAGCTTGAGGAGGTCATACATCCTCCCTACTACATCGAATGCGATAAAACGAAATCGCCCCAAGTAGTAGTCGTACTGCTGAAGCAACTCAGTCAAGAGCAGTAGCGATCTACTCACCACCCGCCCCTCCACACAGCCATCCACTGACGGGAGCAGCAACAGTTTCCCTGCAGCAATTTCACACTTGTCCGAAGGTACAACTGCTGCTGCTGCTGCTGCTGCTGCTGCTGCCACTGTGGTTGTTGCTGCTAGAAGGGGCTGATGGGACTCAGTCTCTTCGGTGACATCGACGAACAGGGCACGTGCCTGCAGCTCTGCGATGGACGCGGCATCACTTCGACAAATTGTATCTACACAGGCCTGAAAGGCCTGGTCAATTTCCTCAGACTGCCATGTCTCACCCTCAACAGTGACGCGCAGCTTCTCAATGCACGCCGCGTGGTAGCCTCGAAAGTGCTCCTTGACCAGACGTGTCACTGCGTATTTTAGCTGCTTTCCAGACACAAACTTCCATGGGTCTCTAATTTTTCCACATATTGCTGCAACACCTTGGAAGCTGCTGAGCACGTTCGGTAAGAAGGCAGAAGCCATCGAAACAATGGCCTCAAGCTCGTGTACATTTGTTGGCGCCTTCCCGTTGTAGCTCCGCACTTCTATCAAAAGAGAGACCACACTCTCAGCTACTGCACACAATGGCGAAAAATATTTCCTTGTCACCTCCTCTACATCTGCCCCAGGAAAGGCGCAGGACTCAGGATGCACGTCACTTTCGATAAGGAGAGCACCCCAGCGCTGAAATGTCTGACCAACGAAATCAATAACCCGATCGATGACTGCACCAGTCACCTGCATGTACGTAGAATACCGACATGTATTGGAGTGACTAAAGAATGCCACCTTCTCCTCCCGTGAAGAGTGAACCCCCACAGCGGTCAATAGAAGATCGTTGGCCGTGCGGTCGCTCAGTGCGGAGCTGCCCATCATAGAGGCGATGAACGCTTCGCGAACTGTTGCCCAAAGCGTGTTGACAGCAGTTTCTCGGCATTGCTGCACAACGTCAGGCCACATACCCATCCCGACAGCAGACAAAAACGCCCTCACAGGTTGACCACTACTAACAACACCTTGCGCAGAAGGAACAAGGGCCAGCTCCATCTCGCACGTAATCATCGCGCACAGAGTCTCCCTCATGTGCGCCACACGCTGCAAGACATTCTTCAGCGCAGAAACCCGAGCTACGCATGCCGATTCGGTAGCAACATTATCACCCCTTGGTGTTTCCCTTTTACTGGGTGCTTGAATGACTTTCTCCAAAACGCAGTAGCTCTCAACCACAACTGGAAGTTCCATCATGTCCCGTTCAGGCAGCGCCACCCAATTCTCGATGGCCGCCACCTGAGATAAAACAGCCATCACTGACACCAGCAGACTGCGCAGCGCAGCGAGATTGTTTCGGGCCCGGTAACATCGCGCGATTATCATCATCTCCTGAACTACGCAGTTCTCAAACACACTAATATCCACCCTCGTTTGCTGCAGATCCTCAAGTGTTCTTCGCGCCTCAGAAGCCCGATCGCCAAATTCATGGGAAACCAAGAAAAACTCTTCCGAGCGACTTTGCACATGCTGAAGAAGACAACACTCCACCACTCCCTCCCACTGGCGCAGCTCCCTCATCCGCGACTCAATCGCCTCAAAATCTTCCGCAAAAGTCTCCCCAGTGACTAGATTGCTAACCTCCTTTTTACCCTCGTCAATGTGCCTGCAGTCCCGCATTTTCTTCTCCAGAAACTCCATCTCATACCTCGAGGCATCGAATTCCCTAAAAAACTCGTTTGGCGTGTCAGACGGCCACGGAAGCTTCTCGGGTGGAGTCAAGGTCTGGGAAGAATGGCAACAAGTTTTTGGATCGGCGGAAAGGGATGCCACCACCTCCGCCCGTAGCTTGCCCTCCTCACGATTCTTGTTGTACGGGACAGAGAGGAGCTGCAGGTATGACGAGTAGTCTTCCTGCAGATCGTAACTGGCCAAGAGTGACTCAGACGACGAGCCAAGACCCATGACGGTCTCGGTGCGCCTTGTCTGCCCTGTGTAATCCAGTGCACCAAACACAACATTGCCTAGCCATGATCCCCAATTCGAGGCACCTATTGGCTCCCGTGGATCGTTCACAATGGAGATGAAACTGTGACCAATGCTAGAGCTAAGCTCAAGAAAATACGCCCGTGTAATGGGGTCAACTGCGGACAAGGGATCTTCGTCCTGCATACACTCCGGTGCGCCGACAGGCGGCACCACTGCAGCCGCCTCAACTACTGCCTTAACGAGAGCAGGAGACAAGGCGTCTTCGCTGCACTCCGTGACCCACTGCGCCAATTGTACGCGCAACGCTGCCGACGACACACCATTTCGGATGCACTCCTCCACCACCAGTGGGGGAACCCCAAGGGTGGTAGCGATGCGGGCGCAGCTCCATCCACGCCTAGCGATGAGAAATGCACAGAGGGTTGCTGCAGGGTCATGAGAGGTCCCCTGCCGAAGTGGCGATGTGTGGCTTCTCGCCTGTTCCAACGACATGTGTTTCCCTTTCGTTCCTTATTCAACCTATCGTCCTTTTGGAACGATCTCATGCAATCGAATTGCGTGTTAATCGAACAAAGCAAAAAGAAAAACAGGAAACGAACCGATCTTCAGAACAAAAACAGCGATAATACCAACACCAAAAGAAACTTTTGGCATCCATAAGAAACCCCCTAAGAAAAAAAACCATGACATGAGATAAATCGCTGTCCAATCTCAGAGAAATCCATTCACCAAAAGGATGCCAGTACGCAGTTCTCCCAAACTGCAAGAACGAAATGCAAACATGGAAGAATGCGCAGCAACCACCCAGTGCATGCCACTGTCATCACCCCCAAAATATCAGGGCTCCTCAAACACACGTGAGGTATTCAGACCCTCCATAAGAACCGCCGAAAAAGGGAAAAGGAGACACCACGATTGGCTCTCCACCCAGCACCAAAACACAAAACCACAAGCGGTAAACCCGCGGAGACACCAATGTGCGGGAACAATAAAGTACACACACATGCTCCCTAACGATCTATTTAATCCATCCTCCTCTGTGTGCATGTATTTTCGTATGCACAGCCCATGTAAAGTAGACAGAAATAGCCGCACGAGATCAGTGGATTCAGCACCCCAACGCTGACTACCGCAAATGATGCACCGTAAAAGACTCATCGTCATCATCATCATCAACGCTATCCGTTTCCCACGCATCATCGTCGTGATAACGCCCCTCAACAGCTGGGTCTGGTGCAGCAGCACCACCAGGAGCCAACGAAACATGGGAAACTAGACCATCATCTAGAGACTCATATTCATCGTCTTCGTCACCAGCACGGCTAAACCGCCGCAACGGGATGGAATCTCCCAAACTTCTGCTCTCCCCCATCTCCCTTTCCGTCAAGGACGCTGGTGCAGGTGGCACAGCAGCAGCGGGAGGAGGCGGCGGCACCTGCACACGCAACGGGATGGAATCTCCCAAACTTCTGCTCTCCCCCATCTCCCTTTCCGTCAAGGACGCTGGTGCAGGTGGCACAGCAGCAGCGGGAGGAGGCGGCACCTGCACACGCAACGGGATGGAATCTCCCAAACTTCTGCTCTCCCCCATCTCCCTTTCCGTTAAGGACGCTGGTGCAGGTGGCACAGCAGCAGCGGGAGGAGGCGGCACCTGCACACGCAACGGGATGGAATCTCCCAAACTTCTGCTCTCCCCCATCTCCCTTTCCGTTAAGGACGCTGGAACGTCAGGAGCTGAGAAATGCCCGTGATCACCATCCAAGTATCGTTCCGAAAATCCCATCGGGGGACCACACAATGAATGAGTCTCGTCAATTATGCAATCATCTGCATCTCCAATGGCATTAAGCTTTTCTATGGCAGTCCCAGTAATGGATTGGTTGGTGCTCACCTTGGTCAGCACCATGGAAAGCTCTTCCTCCAGAGCGACCTCCGATATGCCAATATTCTTCATTTTTATGTGAGAAAGGCCAGTAGAGCGGGCGTGTTCTGCCTCTTGAATGTCGTCATTGTTGCCAGCGATTATACTCGACGCCTTTTCGTTTTCAGTAACATCATACGGTAGACTACTGCGCTTCTGCAGCTGCAGCAGAGAATCTGATAAGAAGCTCATTGCCACCCCATTTTCATTGCTGCGATTCACCATAGATAAATCTCCAAGCGACCTGGGCT
Organism: Trypanosoma scelopori; assembly: GCA_030849745.1. NCBI lineage: Eukaryota > Euglenozoa > Kinetoplastea > Trypanosomatida > Trypanosomatidae > Trypanosoma > Trypanosoma scelopori. The sequence continues at coordinate 88,108 of JASANX010001036.1, forward strand.
GGGGTGCGGCGGCAGAGGACAGAACGGTTTGAGATGACGTTGGTGCAGATGTCACTTTTGTGGAGTGTAGTGTATGAATCGGTGGAATTTGAATAGATTCGTGTTGGTTTTCCCGGGCCCGTTGTAGCTGCATTCTGCTCAACAGCTGGTGCAAATCCTCTTGACGTCGCTCTTGACACTCCTTTTGCTGTCGCAACTGCTCTACAAATCGACTCTGCTCAGCTGCTCTATCTAGCATCAGCCGCTCGTATTTCTCTTTCCACATTGCACACACGCGTTTAAGCTGCATCTCCTTGTCTTTCGTCAATGCACGCTCTTGTTCAAGGGCCATCTGAATACATTGATCCCTATCTTGCTTTGCCTCGCGATGCAATCGTGCAAACTCACGTCGTTGGGACCCTTCCCGGACACACTGCTCCTTTAAGAGTGTCAGCAGGGAATCGCGCTCCCTAATGATGTCAAGCATCTCGGCTGGACTATCTATTGTGCCCATGAGTCGCTCGAAATCGCCAATTTGGCTCCTCGCCACCTTCAAATCACTGCGTGTGCGCTCCAATTCCCCCCGTGTACGTGCAAACCCGAGTGCTGCCTTTTGAAGAACGCGCAGCTCTTTGCACAGCGACTCGTTCTCTTCCTGCAGCTGCGCCACGGTGCTCTGGTATTGCATGGCATCATCCAGGGAACGCCTCAGTGCTGATGCCTTCTCTGCCAAGTTGTCACGCAGTTGCTGGATAATTTCTTCCTTTCCCTTCAGAGTCTCAAGAGCCTCTTGAAGACGAGACTCCAAGTAGCTTCGTCGAGAGCCTCCCTCACGAGTGCCTTGTGTGATAGACGAAAGGCGCGACACCTCGGCCTGATACACTGCCAACTCCATCCTCAGTTCCTGCAGATGGGCAACGCGGGCATCACGCCGCCATGCTGCAATTTTCCCGTTTGCTTCACGCAGCCGTCTCTCTAAATCTATGTTCTCGTTGGCGAGCCGCGTCAACTTTGCAGCCGAACTCTTCTCATCATGTTCGGAAACCTGGTCTCCAACATTCGCAACTCTCCGCAGCATTTGCTCCTGAAGCGTGCGAACCGTAACCTCGAGTCTCCTAATTTGCTCCTCTTTTGCCCGAAGCTCTATCTTACATTGGTTATTGTCACGGGTGAGTAGTAGAACCCGTTCATCGCTAGAAAGAACGTCTCGAGCATCTACAACCTTATCACGAAATCGTTTGCTGTGCGATTCCTTGTATGGAGCTCCAACATCCCTAGTCGCGGTGAAAGAAAGAGCAGAACGCGAACGCCGGATTCCTATCGCTGCGCCATGAGGGCCAAAACCTTTTTTTGGACGGCGTGGTTCGGGTGTACCGAGTGTGTGCTCCATCAGCAGCTTGGGTTCTTGTTGCTCACAGAGAGAGCCTAGAGTGCGTCCCTGCCCTACGCATGACAATGTGCGCTCGCACAGAAAGACAGGCCTCGTTGCAAGTGAAGGTATCGCCCTCGAATCGATCACCTCGCCCTCCTGTAGCCCCGGGGGCAAAAGGGTCTGCGTCGTGCACGGCTCGGAGGGCTCGGTAAATTGCCCTAGGGTTTGTGGCCCAGATCCCGCTTCTCCCGCCAGAACGCCCTCCGCCATATCCATCCGCGACCGCTTCCGCTAAGGTTGTGATTGTTGTTGTCGTTGTGCAAAAGATGGTGAAGAAGAGGGATCCAGCATGGACCACTCCACCGCCAAACAACAAAAGGAAAAAAAAAAAAAAAAACGTATACACACGGATTGTGCAACAAATACAAGTGAAACTATTCCATACAACGACGAGGCAACCACACAACCCTCATTATCACACTTTGGAGCAAAAAAGATACATCATCCATGGCTCCAGGCAAAACTAGGAAACACTGATAAAGAAGACAGAAAGAAAGTGGGTGCGGGGCCGATTGCATGCAGCTACAGGACGTAATCCGTAGTTATGCTTATCTGCCTCAAATCGCTCTTGCGCCGCATCCCCCGCAGAGGAGCAGCACCATGCAGCGTCTCAATCTTCACAGACTCACTCTCCCTCCTCGCAGCTTTGCAAACCCGGGCCGCTGAAGGTCACCGACCCGATGCTCCGGAAGCTATGGGCACTACCACTGCATCGACAAAGGATGGAAGCGCGCATTAGGCTGCAGTTTATCTTTGGCCACTGTGGCGCATCCAAGAATGAGGGAGGCGAAAAAGACCTCGGACTCGCCGCAGCCTCAAGACACGTGGATAACGGACGTGGTTGTCCTGGCCAAACGGCACCTGCGGGCGCACAGATCAAGCCCGACACGCATGGATCCTGACCGGGGGTGGGAAGAGAAGTTGGCGCTCGCCCGATTCCGCGGCCCTCCCCAACCACCACCACCAGGTAAGAAGCCCCGCACGGAAGAACACGCGCCAACGCCAGAGTCCCGCCGCCACGCTCCACGGAGCCGGCGCGCCACAGCTGTCGCACAGGCGTCGCGGCCCACATGGCAGCAGGGCGCCACCTCACACGCGCCGCGGCGGGCCAGGCGCCCACGGCCATCCCGCCCCAAAGCCCCCAAAGAAGACGACCAGATCCGCCGGACGCAGCGCCGCCGACATCGCAGCATCCGCAGAAACCGTTCCCCTGCAGCCTCTGCGAAAGCATCGTGCGCATTTCAGCCTGGTCTCGCTCGCCATCTTCGTCGCTTCCGCAACGCGAAATGTCCCGCAAAGAAACGACAGCGCCCACAGGAGAACAAGCAAACGCACACCCAGTTCGAGGAAAGCAGTCTGCACCTGCTAAGTTGCCCCAGATCTACAAGCACTTCGTTCGCCAACGACACGGCGTGGACGGCGGAGACGTGGGGAAGCTGTGCTTCACGAAGAAGTTGGCGCAGCACCTCCTCTCGAAGTGGAACGGCTCTGTCCTCAATGATTTCCCGCTCCGGTGTGGGCGACAGCTCGCAGACGCCTGGCAGGCCTCGTCCCTCTCTGCTTATGGATTATTGGTTTAATGTTACTTTTTCCTCCTCTGCGGGCAGCGCCGGTAATGCCCTCATCTGCAACGGATGAAGGCGGTGTCTGGGAGTTTGGCTGTTGGCGGCTCTGCAACGGAAGTGCGGGAATAACACCCCGAACTTCCCACAGCGGAACCATCACGAGCGGGGACGGGATTTTCTTCCACTGAGTCACTTGGTGGAAATATATATATATATATGTATATATGTGTGCGTGTGTATGCTCTACGGTGATGTGTGTGGCTGGTGTGCGGAGAGGCGCATCGATGCAAAATCGTAAAAACACGTGAGGAATAAAAAGGAAAAAGAAAAAAACAGCAACAGAGGAACAGTGGGGTGATGAGGGAGGACGAAAAGTAAGGGAAATCCAACTTCAACGAGGAATACAGAAAGAAACGCAACTCGGCTCGTCTTGAAAAAAACTCCACGTGTGTAGAAATAGACTAAAACTCTGAGAGAAAATGCGAGTCGGAGGGATTGGATGAAAACAGTGTAAAACTTTTGCAGTCCTTGCTTTTTGAGGAAAATAGAAAGTTTCATATACACATGACCACTGGAGATGGTGATTCGTACCGAAAGAGTGCAACCACAAAAAAAAAAAAAAAAAAAAGAGGGGGGTGGGAGGGGCACTGTGGGAAACAGCAGCAGTGCCAGCTACTATTGTTGTTTGGCGGCCCTGTCGTCCCTCGCTTCCTTCCGAGTTGATTTCCTTCACCTTTGCACCTCCCCCTCGCTACTCGCCTCTCGTAGAGTTTGTTTTCTCGAAGCACTCTGCCTTCGGCGGTTGCTCAGCTTGCGTTTCAATTCATTCATAACCCACGACAGCCCGGCATCGAGGCCCTCCCCAGTCTTTGCAGAGCATGACTGCACATGCCAACTACGATCACAGACATTCTCTAAATGCAAGAATGTCCGAAGTTCCTCCGCAGAAATAGACCCAGGAAGGTCTTCTTTGTTTGCGAACACTAAGAGTGGCAACCCTGCCAATTTTTCCTCAACTAATATGCGGCGCAATTCCACACTTGCCTCCTCCATTCGCTGCATATCGGCAGAGTCAACGACAAAGACCAGTACATTTGCTTCGCCAAAGTAATGGCGCCAGTAGTGCCGGACCGACTTCTGCCCTCCTATGTCCCACACACAAAACTTCAGACGACCAGCAGTGAGTGTTTTTATGTTAAACCCGTGCGTCGGTGTGGTGTTGGTGTCGTCGTTGCTCAGTTTCTTAAGGATGCACGTTTTCCCAGCATTGTCCACTCCAAGAATAAGAACGCGTCCGAGTATATGTGACGACGGCTTGAGTCGGTAGAGGAGCTCCAGCAGACCCATTCCAAGGATAGAGGGTTATGCCGCTATTTACTTCCACCCCGTACCGAAAATGCAGGTCTGCTGGGCGAGAAAGAGAGGAACAGCTGTCTGTACAGGGAGAAACAAAAAAAAAAACACAAGAATATGAGGAGGAAAGGGGTTCGGTGTGTCACGATGAACAGAGTGAAGCACGGAAAGTGAAAAGTGAAGGTGGTGGTGGTGGTGGAAGAAGAGGAAGAAGACCAATAACGACTCCACGGGGCAAAAAAAAAAAAAAAAAAAAGGCGGTGGATTGCAATCATTTGCACTGCGTATCGACTCCCCTCCAGCACTCAAGACAACACGAAAACAAATGAGTACAAAAAAGCAAGCGAGAATAGCCGCAATGGTGCATTTAAGGAGAAGAGGGATATATATATATATATATATATATATATTCATGAGCAAAATATATCGATGCAACTATCAATCCATGATTATTTCATACCCTCCATCAATCTCGCTGTTGTGAACTCCGTCAGATGCCGTGTCGTGGTCGGCCGTATCGTGACCCTTCCGCCGTCTTGCGCCCATGCCCCCCCTATGACGAGAGTGGCTCTTGTGCCTATCTTTGTGTCGGGCGGAGGGTGTGTCTTCTTTTGCGGTGGCCGTGCTCAGCACACTCTGCATCTGCTGCAGGAGGATACTGACGTCAGCCTGAATGGAATAGCTGTCGGACTTCGTTGGCGGGGCCTTTGTGGTGGATGGAGCTGCACCCGCCCTGCACGAGTATCCATCAGCCTCCATCAGCCCTTTCGTTCCACCCCCATTACCATCACTTTCATCATTATCATCACTGACCTCCATGGGCATTGCTGCATCCTCAAAAGAACGCTCCTCGGACGTTCCAGCTTCAAAAAAGGCGTCGTCCAGAACATTGTCTCCTCCATCATCGAGATCATTATGACAGCCGTCGAAGAGACTGCAGTTGAATCTCTCCGCCGATGGAGCCCCGTCGTCAGCTGCAAAAGACGCAACTTCTGTCGCGGGGGACGGAGACATTATTATTGGTGGCGGTGGAGCTGGCAACAACGACAACGATGACGTGGATGAAACCCCCGTGACGCCACTGAGTCCCACATTTCTGCCCTCGTTGCTCGCCCGCATTGCCACTTCCTGTTTTCCTCCTTTCGCATCGCCACGATCCACTTCAACGTCCTGTATACCAGCCTCGTCACCACTACCACCAGCATCCTTCTCCTCCCCCTCCTCTTCGAGGCCATTAAAAAAGCCAACGACAATGCCATTCTTGTCTTCCTCCATGTGCTGCTTGCCACGAACGCCACCTACAGAATTCACAAAGGCCAGAGTCTCTCCTTCAGACAATCCGAGATTGCCGCAACTATTACTCTGCGGAAGATGGCAAGAAGCATTCACCGTGGAATCTCCATTCCCCTGCATTTTGCATCGCTCCGTTTTTTCGGTAAGCTGGAGATTCGCCCGCTCACTAAGCAGCCACGCCTGATGTTGCACCATAAACTGAAAATATGCGTGGATGCGACTCTCCAGCGTCAGCACACTTAGAAAGACATACGGAATCTCAAAAGCATTCCGCAACAGCTCCATGCCATGGCCCGTCCTTGCACTGATACCCACCCACATCGCTGCGGCAGAGTAATCCTCCGGTGGTGGACGGCCCGCAGATGCTGCAAGAATCATGGGCGTCGTCGCTCGGCGAAGAGTCGTGCACGCCACATCAACATCGTAGTCTGTAACAGCATGGGTATGCTTAGGTGTATCGCAAAAATTCAGTACAAACAGAATACATATTGTCGGCGGAACATGACGCGCCTCGCGCACAGCATACTCAAATGTCTCCCTTCGGGTCCGATCAATAACAAAGACAGCAAGGTGGCAACCTCGATAGACGTCGATGGAGCGTGCGTCTGCCACAGTAGACGGTGCTGAACGGCACCTTTGCAGTGCCGTTTGAAACCCCTCATCCACCACGTCCCAAAGCTCAATTTTGGCGCCGCTACTCATGCCGTCGCCACCCGTCATCTTGCTGCGGTAGAAAATGGTTCCCGCACTCAACTCAGACGACGGGGTGTAGTCGGAGGTCAGTGTGTAGCCACACAACAGCGACAAGATCGTTGACTTGCCTGTTCGGCGCATCCCCCGCAGAACCGCCTTCATATTCACATGTAACCCCTTCTGTATCTCCCGCTGCACATCAGGATGTACAGGCCAGATGCTTGTTCCACCACCGCCTATTTTTCTCTGCACCACTCCATGGAATTTCTTCTTGCTGACATTCGTTACACCCTCATTGACAGCGCGCTGCACGGTGGGCAGATGGTCATCCTCACCGCGCAGTACAGCCGCCACCCTCCTGAAAAACGACATTGCATCCCACTGTGGCGGATGCCCTCTACTCTTCTTCTGTTGGGAGGGGTGTGTGTGAAGACGCCATGCATGCATCAAATTACAGAGAGACAGAGACAGATGGGTCGATGAAAGAGTATGTAGAGGGGTGATGGAAGGAACTGGCTGGGGCACAAATCTTCTGGGTTCATTGGGGGAGCAACCACCTCGCACGGCTAACAAGCAAGCAACCAAACAAACAAACAAAACAGACCAAAAAATCATACACCATGCGACAGAGAGCCCAGAGCCGCATTGAAGAAGAGAGCATCTAATGTCACTCTCCAAACACGTCAACTGTAGAGTGCAATACATAACACCACATGACATGATGTTGTTGGTCTCAGATTCACTCCCTCTTGTCTCGCCGGTTCCTTCGGCCTCCTCCAAATTATAGATGCAAATCAAACGTTTCTTTATCGGCAGTCAAATGATGAAAATGGCCTGCCCAACCCACCGGCGTCAACTTCAACGTCCACACGTTGCAGTCATCATCATCATCATCATCATCATCATCGGCACAACCACACCACAGCCCATCATTCCAATCAAAGTATGATGCATAGTTTCCTCTTCCTCTTGCTTTTACCTATATTCGCCTCCTTCAGGCTCACACATCTCTTAGATTTCGGCACGCCGTGTGGCGCAGAAGTATCGTCACCAGAGACCCCAATCGTCTTCACAGGCAACGACGTTTCATGCGGGGCGGTGGTTTGCTTCCCTCCTTCTTCTTCTTCTTCACTCAGACACATGCCAGCCGTGTACTCAAACAACTGCGTGACGTTGAAGTCATCCTTCGTAGAGAGACGAAAAAATGGCATCTGAAGTTGTATCGCCAATTGTTCGGCCTCTTCGTTTGTGACGACCGCATCCTGCGCAAGATCAAATTTTGTCTGGCACAGAACCATCGGTATGGTCCCACACACATTTTCTACATTTTTCTTCCAATTGAGAATGTTCATGAAACTGTCCATATCAACTGTGCTGAACGCTAATATTGCCGCTCCGGCACCGCGGTAATACGCCTGAGTGAGGGAGTTAAACACCTCCTGTCCGGCCGTGTCCCACAGCATTAGCTTCACTGTTGTGTTGGAGTGGCGAAGAAAGACATTCTTCTCCATGAACTCAGCACCAATCGTTCGCTTGTACTGGCTCAAAAACTCACCCTTCACAAATCGGCGCAACATCGATGTCTTCCCCACATTTCCATCACCGACAACGATTACCTTGATACTGTTCTCTACGCATTCCAACATTGCTGAATGTCCCCACGCTGGCACGGTGTGCCAACGACAAACTAAGGTCTAATCAGCACAGACAGACAACAGTCGTCGGCTTTGATGATCCCAATACCACAAACGGGTCAGAGCAGCTGAGCACATACGCACAGATACGCGAAAATGGAAATTTTTTAATAAAATAAAAACAAAAAAGAGAGAGCGAGAGAGAAAAAAAAAAAGGAGACAAAAGCAAAAGTAAACGCTGAAGGTGAGCCCCGACAGAACACACAGACACAGAGAGGGACAAAATGGGGTCAACAAGAAATACATGAAATTAGAAGTGCTATTCTAAATCCACAAGAGGAATAACAATAATAATGATAATAATAGTAATAATATATATATATATATGTGTGTGTGTGTGTGGAATGAGAGTGTCGCAATACGGGGAGGGAGAGGATCAAATGGTCGATGCGCCAGTGAAGGTGGGAACATACACATAGACAAAAAGAAAGACCATCTTCCAATACGCACAGCAACCACCGATGACAGCGTCATGATAAATGCAAGAGTTATATATATATATATATATATTTTTTTTTTTTGAATACAACTAGAAGGAACACTTCTCCACCAATCGCTTGGTCTCTTCGTTCAGTGATGTGGGCATGTCGACATTAACTGTCACGTACATATCACCGTTGTGGTGCGCTTTGCGATCGGGGAATCCCTTGCCAGTTACACGCATTTGACGACCAGTCTTGCTTACACCATTAAGCGGAATTGTCGCGGTGCTCCCATCAAGGCATTTCACGCTCACTGTGGTGCCCAGCAACGCTTGCTTTAGGCTGATATGAACTGTGGTTCGGACATCTGCCCCATTACGCTCAAATCGCGGATGTGGCTTTTCATCGAGCACAAACACCAAATCCGCCATGACGTTCGGTGGGTAGCCCTGAACAATGCCCCCCTCTCCCACAAATCGTATCTTCGTGCCCTTCTTATATCCTGGGAGAACATTCACCTCGAACATCTTTGTGTCCGTCCCTCTTGGCATCTGGCGTGAGACATTGAACTTCTTCTTACAACCAGTGTAGATCTCCTCAAGAGTGCATGCAAACGTGTATTCCATGGGCGGAACCTCCTGCATCGGTGACATCTCCGGGGTGCCAAACCCTGACATGAATCCGTGTGGACCGCCAAAGCCACGAAACACACGGTGCAGGCCTGGACCGCCCCCTCCAAACTCTTCACCACCGGCAAATGGATCACTGCTGCCAAAGAAACTGTTGAAAATATTAAAAGCGTCACCCTGCGAGAACTGGTACGTCCCTCCCTTTTGAAAAAAGCCTTGCATCCCGGGGCCGGCAAAACCACCACCCTCGGCAGCTTCAGGGATGCCGCCCTTGAGGCCCTCCTCACCGTACGTGTCAAATATCTTCTTCTTGTTCTCATCACTCAGAACATCGTACGCCTCCGAGACTTCTTTGAAACGGCGCTCTGCCTCTTCTCGGTTTCCGGTGCATTTGTCTGGATGATACTTCAATGCCAACTGATGATATGCCTTCTTAATATCGCTTGGCGTGGCGTTTCGGCCAACACCCAAGACCTTATAATAATCAATACCCATCCACAATTCAAGCACAGCCCTGAAAACAGACCTCAGCTAAAAGTCAACAATAACAGAAAGAGCACTGCACCGTGCAGGAAAGACAAAAAAACAAACATCCAAAAAGAATGCACAACACGGACAGCAAAATAAGAAACAACGAAAAAGACATCCAGAACAAAAAAAAAAAGAGCAAGCATACAGCAGCAAAAAGAAAATAAAAATAAAAAATTCTCCATCACAAGAAGTTACAAAAAATCACAGGCTACAACTACAAACAAAGGCTTTGTCCCCGAAAAAAAAAAAAAATCAAAGGAAGAAAAGAAAAGAAAAAACAATCCACTAAATTCAAACAGACACCCGAAACACATCGAAAGGTACGAGAGGCAAACATACAATACACACGCAAAAATGCGACAACTACGAGATACAGCAAAATACATTATCCACTACACACCTTCGACCGCAAAAAAAAAAAAAAATTCGTTTTCGGAACCAATACAACTCATACGAGGGAGAGGGTGGGGAATACAGATATTGAGGGACGACGAGGTTGGTGCTCCACCCCTGGACCGCTGCCACTTTTCTGCGCAGATGCCGCGCCAGCCAGCCAGCCAGCCAGCACAGACGCAAGAAGCCCAGCTGACCCAAGGCGGCAGGCAGCAACGTTAGCCGCGCTCTTCGTTTCACCAACCGTGAAGCGGTGCACGCGGTCCCAAGCGACGACGACGCCCTGGCGCCGTCACGCAGTGTTCCGGTTGCCGGGAGTGGCAACCTCGATCGGCGAGTGCACGTCGGCCGCCACGGAACCCCCGTCGCCATGCGCCGCCGAGTCTCCCTCCTCCCAGGGGAAGAGAAAGAACACCTGCAGGACGAAGCACACCAGGCCGATGCAGCCAAAGATGATGAAGGCAACTGACTGCCCCTTGTCCTGGTTGCCGGACGGGCCGCCGGAGATGGCTTCCGTTGCAATCGGGTAGCCCACGTTGATGATGATATTGAAGATGAACTGCATCATGATCACAAAGGACGAGCCCTTCGGGCGGAACGAGCGCGGAAACAGGTCCTGGGAGAGCACAAAGAAGCACGGCCCAACGCCAAACTCGAAGGCTGCAATAAATACGGCAATGCCAGTGATCGCAACGCCATTCCTCACGTCTGTATCGGCGACGTTGGGGTACACCGGGATCCCGCACAGAAACAAGCACGAAGAGGCTGCCACGAGAGACGCGGCAAGGAACAGCTGGCGCATTGTGAAGAACGAGGCGAGCGGGATCGAGAAGAGGGTCGTCACAAAGTTCCACAGCATCACCACAAAGTTGCCCAGCAGTGCGTCCATCCCAAGGCGATTCATGATCGTCGGCGCGTAGTTCATAACAGCATTGATGCCAGTCAGTTGCAACGTCCCGGCAACCACCGTCCCCATCAGCAGGCGGCCACACATCTGCAAGTAGCTGTACTCGTTCGGGTCCAGTGTCTCGCCCCCGCCATCCTGTTTGCTGTGGGAGAACTTCGTTCTGCTTTCACTGAGGACGATGCCAAGCACGATCATGAGCACCGACAGCAGCGTTGAGAAGGCGCAGAATCCCTGCATGCGGCCACCCATGTTCGCGTCCTTCTCAAAGTTGATGCTGTTCCCGAGAGCCAGCCCGACCGCAGCCGCAAGCATGATGCCAAACGTGGTGAACACCTGGTACATCACGCCATCCACCTTGGAGTGCTTCGGGTGCGCGTTCTGGTCCACGTACATGGGGCAGGCAACACACACGAGACCGAGCACCACACCGATCAGAAGGCGGCCAGAGCATAGCACCCAGAACTCATTGGTCGCTGAGGACGCGTGATACATTATCGATGACACAACGCCCAAAATGCCAACAATCAGAAATGACACCTTGTGACCAAACCGGGCAGCAAATTGTCCGGCATATATCGATCCAAGCATCGCACCAACAATCATTGCACCGGCAAAGATGCCGTTTTCGGTCGCGCTGTACCCGACCGGATTTGTGCACCTCGCCTCGTTGTACACCCAGTTGCACCTTTCGTCGGCAAGGCAGTCCCTTTCGACCGTGTGCTCCAACCCGCAGGTGAAATCCCTCCACCCGCACGCGTTACTTCCGGTGTTCCACACACACTCCGCATTCGGCACCGCGCTGCACGCCGTGGCTGTCCGGTAGAGCGAGCAGTCTGTGGATGTCAGGTAGAAGTTGGCGTACACTGCCACGAATCCAATCGAGAACCCGTTCAGTGTACCGCCTACCACCTGCACCTGCACAATTTTCATGTTCTCCATCGAGAAGAACGGTGGGGCATTCTCCCGCTGGTTCCCATCATTGTGGTACTCGTCGGGAGATGGGGCAGTGGCCATAGGGCTCTTCTTTGTTGATGCAAGTAGAGTCAGTAGGGTTTCTGTCGTGTTCCGCTGTTATTTCTTCGTTTTGGCTGCCAGTCTGCTTGACGCTGTGCGCTCTTGAGAATACAGTGACGTTGAAAGCTATGGAAGCAGGCGTCAGATTGGAGAAACAACGCCAGAACAACAGTGGGCAACACAGAAGGACAAATGAAGGCGAGAAAAAAGAAGAACCACGGGATCTCTCGAGCCCAGCATCGCCATTCAGTGGCAGAGCCGTCGTGGCAGCACGGCGCGCTGAACACCGAGTTGCAGCACTGCTCTCTAACAATAAAAAAAAAGAAATAAAAAATGAAAGTAGGCCCCCCCACCACGTGCTAAAACAGAAAAGAAAAACAGAAAAGATGGCGGTGTGCTCTCACGCCGCTGCACCGATCAAAATCAGTTCTCCAACCACCAGAACCATGAAGGACAAAACCTCCGCTGGTCGTCATTGAAGAGTGGCCACCACATGGAATTCGTATTCCGCTCCCACTGTGGCACTGCGACCCGGCGGCAACCACTCAGCGGCAAAACGGCAATTGATAGTAGCAGCATAAAGACGTTACTACTACTTGCACTTCTTTCATGGATACTTAGGGGTCCATCGAACAGTCATTTCTCCGGGAGATCTACCTCCTCCACGCCCAACATTGCTGTCAAACCGACATCGCTGAAAGGTGAGTGGTGGGTTTTTTAACAAAAAATTCGTTTTCGGAACCAATACAACTCATACGAGGGAGAGGGTGGGGAATACAGATATTGAGGGACGACGAGG